>JAAXLI020001453.1:0-41868 GCA_014621495.2 Entosphenus tridentatus
CTGTCTCCTTGACAGACCTGTTCTTCACCTGAAGACGGCTACTTGCGTTGTGGCCGAAACATCGTGAGAATAATTTTATTGTTTTATTTTTATTATTTTATTAATTTCTTTCTACGTGACTTTACCGAAAGAACCAAGAAGATACTACGTACATTTCACGATATTCTAAACACTGCCAATATACATAACTGTTCGAAAAGTAAAATGAACGGGACTCGTGAAACGGTGATGACCGTGGAGAGCGGGGGATTATATCGCATCGCGGAAGGATACATTAATCGCGGAGCGAATGTGGAGCTGCTGCATATAAGGCTGGCTGGGGGGGGGGGGGGCTGAGGCTCAAACGGCGTGAGGCCGCACGTGGAAGGATTTCTCCTCGACTGCGAAAATTTCCTGTTCAGAAAGTCGCGGGCGAAAACTTGTGAGGCGATAAACATTCGATCTCTAATGAAAATTGTAACTTTTACCAGCTCGTTTTAATGTAGCGATGTAAACGAGACGTTTAAAAGTTTGTTAAATGCGTAATTTTAAATAAATATATTGAATGGTAGATGTCGCGGTTTGGCGCCATTTTAAATCGAACGCGTGGTGCAAAACGTCGCGATTTTCTCGTTTCTCGCTTGCGTTGAAAAATTAATCGGTGTCTCGTTATTATTTTTTCTACACATCTTGTTGTCTTTTAAATATAATCTAAACGACTCGGGTTAGGAGGCGGCCTCAAGATGATGCCTGGGAGGGGCCGCGCGCGTGCCCGCGGGCGCGGCCGTGGCGAGGAGGCCGCACCACCTGCGCATGCGCAAGGCGATGCCGGAACTTCGTCCGCCGTGAGTTTCAAAGCACGTGGCGTTAAAAAATACAACACACGCAACACAAGTCTAAGATAGTTGTTTATTATTTGTTGTTGTGTGATTTATTATTTTAATATTATATTTTATTCTTTTAAGAGCTTGTCTCTTGGAATTTTGCCTCACTTGATACAGTAAATTTAGCTGTGACGGTCCCACCTGATGACGGAGACTTGTGTTGCCTACGAAACGTCGTGATTTATTATTTTAATATTATTTTAAGAGCTTGTCTCTTGGAATTTTGTCTCACTTGATACAGTAAATTAGCTGTGACCGTCCCACCTGATGACGGAGACTTGTGTTGCCTACGAAGCGTCGTGATTTATTGTTTTATTATTCTATTTCTATTATTATTTTACCGAAAAAACCTAAGAGTATGAATCCTTGCAGTCACGAAAGCTTCAAATCTAGAATTAGAGTTGTTGTTTAGTTAGCTCAATTCGACGTCGTTTTCTCGATTGTTCGCGATGATGACGGGCGTCGGTACGGCTGCCGATGATTAACAACAAAGTTTTCCATTTCTACTCTTGGCTTTTTTCGGTAAAGTCACGTAGGTAAAACAATAAAATAAATGAAAACCGCTAAATTAAATCAAGACGTTTCGGAGGCAACACAAGCCTCCCTCATCAGGTGTAAAAAGGCACAAAAGTTTTCATTTATTGTATTGTTTTGCCTACGTGACTTTACCGAAAAAACCAAAGAGTATGAATCCTTGCAGTCACGAAAACTTCAAATCTAGAATTTTACATTTCCCCGCGGATCTCGATGGCAAATCCCCCCCCCTCCACTAATGGTATTAATTAAAACTCACAAAATTAGTGATGGGTATATATTTCTCTGTTCAACACTTTAGTGCCTAATGACAGACCAATGCAGACCTTATTGGTCATCCCGTGCTCTTATAAATCTCAACGTTTATCCTACAAAGTCCCATCAGAAGGGAGAACCACAAATTGTCAAAAAAATGTTGCCCGTATTGAAACGGCTGTACGCCGTATGGACCTGAAAACTATTTCCCTGTACAAGAATACGGGGTAAACCTTATGGGTTGACGGGTACGGGTATAAATCACTCAAAATTAAGCACGACTGACAGATTTCGATTGTTACTGTTTCGATTGTGTTTTTGTATTGTTGATGTAACCCTCTTACCCGCCCCGATTGGACATCGCTGAAAAAGAGATTTATAATTCAATGGATGGATTCTTCCAGTATAAATCTGATTAAGAACAAATGCTGAATGGTCGATGGGCGTGCTCAGTGATGACGCTTTGTTGTTTCTGCCCAGAGCATGCCCACTCGCTGGATCACCACGCCAATCAAAATCAAACTCCGCCCACTCAGATTCCATTGACAGGTAGTCCCCTACTTACGATGGCCCGACTTACGATATTTCGATCTTACGATGGCGATAGCGATATGGCAAAATTGTAAAATATTTTACATTTCGCGCGGCAGGCAAACGCAGCAGCGTACGAGGTACGATACTGTACGTTGGGATGCTGCCGGGATGTACTGTACGCATATAGTTTATACAGTACTGTAAATTGCTCTGTTTTGCTAATTTATCACCATTTTTTAAGACTCCTGGGTAGGCTAGACCATTTTCGACTTACGATATTTTCGACTTAGAATGGGGTCGTCGTATAACGCATCTCCATCGTAAGTCGGGGACTACCTGTATACTGAAAAGCCCGATCTATAAAGTGCTTTTTCACAGTTACAACAATAAAAAAACAGTAGTGCAAAATTCAGGAAAGGGAAACAAATCACCCAATCATACAAATAACACTAAACCATCTCTTTGATTTGAAGCGTTTGTGAATGCAGGAATCCATACTCATTGGTTATTTCGGTAAAGGACTCCTTCGTCAGCATTTCCCCTGCTGTGTTGGTCTCACCTGATGATGGATGCTTGTGTTGCAATCTAAACGTCGTGATCTATTTTCTACCTACGTGACTTTACCGGAAGAACCAAAGAGTATAAACCATCTCCATCCTACCAGGCAAAGCCCACTGTTCTAAGCATATGCAAATACTGTACATAGAGGCAATCACGTGGATTTCATATTCACCGAAGCACATTTGTTCGGTTTAAGCACGAGACTTGTAATAAACATTTCCAAGAATAATGTAAAACTTTTCAGATTAATTTGGGCTTAAGGGAAAATCCATGAGTTATTTATGTAAAAATTTCGGGTGCGCGTTTAATTCGTAAATCGGATAAACCGCACGCGGATGATCGAGGTTCTACTGTATATATTTTTTATACTGGAGAAATCCGATGAGCTATGAAGTTCTTTTCACAGGTGTCCAGTTGGGAGCGGGTCAGAAGGTTACAACAAACAATACAAAAACACGATAGGCATGCACAAAGTATAGATAAGGTGAACAAGTCACTTGAAAAAATATATGCAAATAAAGATAAGCAATTTATTTTTTTATCTTGCCAGGTAAAGCCCACTGAGCTATTAACTTATTTTTCAGAGGCGACCTGGCCACAAATGACAGCTCAACGAAGTGGCTTGTGGAAATTTATAACAGCCAAATAATCTAAACTCATGTTTCTAAGGCACGTGTTCTGAACAACAGTTGCATGACATACAAGAGCACATTCGAAAAGTGATTTTCAGCTCAAATTGGCATCGAGGTCGCTGCTCAGATCCTGTTTACAGCCATGCGGAGCCAGTTGTGAAAATCTAGAAATTTCTATGGTGGGGTGGGGGTGGTTAACTCGTAACTTTGATTACCGTATTTTCACGCATATATTCCGCATACGCATATAACCCGCAGACGCATATACCCCGCAAAAATAGCGTTTTGTGTAAAACATTTCAGATTGCCCGCACCTCCATATACCCCGCATGCATTCATATCTTTAACGTCGTTACCGCAGCTTAATGCCATCATTAATACGAAGTTTACATTTGTAATACATTCTACTATCAATTGTTAACATTAAAAGCATAACGTGCACAAAGAAAACAAACTAACCGGAAACGAGTGAACTTAAAACAGTAAATAAGTAACAAAAGTAAATAACCAATAAATATTTAACATAACTGGTAGATAAGTACAGTTTTAGCACTGGTAGATTGTGAACTGCGCAGATAATAGCAGAACTACGGTAACTCCGTCGCCTCGCCCCCACCTCCGCCACCTCTCTCTCCCCCCAGCTGCCCCACCCCACAACCCCCAGCTCTCCCTCTCCCCCAGCTCTCCCGTCGCCGGTAAACAAAGTGCTAGCACTTCAAAAATTGTACAAACAATTCATTAGAAACGTTATAACATGTGCAATTTTAGTGCGAGTGGTTTATTCAGCAGTGCTTTAGTCAAAGGTAAGTGTTCCATAGTGGATAGTCCTACCATGAAAATATTAAACGAGTTATGAAGTCACACGTGTAAAATATTTTTGGGATAGCCCCGCACCTCCATATTACCTCGCAGGGTCTTGTTTTGTTTGTAAAAAGTGACCGGCTGACCGACTTATTTTACAGACCAATACCAAGCAGAAATTCTATAGACAAGCACCTTAAATGTAAATGGACAGACCTAAGTGAATAAGTTGTCTGCAGAAGATCTTGTTTTGTGTATGCATACACTTTTAAGAGACAAATTTTACTTGGTTTAATGCTACACATTTAAAGTCGTACATTTGCACGTTTAATTACTCCATTTCCAACTTTTAAATGAATAAAAATGTAAACTTAAGTTTTCTTAAACGCAAGTTGAATCTGGAAGCTGCATTTGGAAGGTCGCACATGTTCTGATTCACGTACAACTTGAAAAAAAAAACCTTTTACCTGCTTGCGCGTGTACAAAATTTTTGTACACACAATCGTGATGTGGTTACTATAAGACGTTCTTTTTTGGAAATTTTCGTGTAGGCAACTCTTCAGTGTTCCTAATGGCATGTTTGTGTTTTAAGATGGCTCAACCGCCACCGCTCGCTTCACAACTCGGGGGAGTTGAATCTGCGAGTGACCTTTTCGGCAGAGGTCGCCAGAAAGTCACCATGCCCTCTTCCAGGAAGCAAGTCACAGGTACGGTTGTTGTTGCCGCTATAGTCATAAATGGCAGTTACGCCTTGTTTTGTTTTATTGCTACATTACATTACAGTTGCATACATTACAATAAAACACTATTTGTAATGTTATTTATAGTATATTCGTTTATAATGAAGATATATTATAATTTTATTTTGCAGAATAAGCTTTACCAACATACAAAAATAATATGAACATGTGAAGAACTAGAATGCCATCCTGATAAGTCTCAATGAGTCCTTAAAAATCCAAGATGTAAGAGGCATTGATGTGTTTAGCTAATTCAGTTTTCAAGGAATATTTTTCATGTGGGAGAAAACCAATACTATAGAATAATGCTCAAAAGATTTGCATAGATGGTTTCGTGTAGCAAGTACGAGTGACTCGTTTGATAAAACACTAATTTCAAATGGTTATGACAATTCATTGTTATTGACCACCATAGAGCCATTGAAACCGATAGGTTTCATCCTGTTTAGTGATTGACTGGGATACTGTAGGAATAACACATTCATGCCGAGGGAGCTGGTAGGAACGTTGGGTTGCTCGGTCAACGACGGCATGGTGTATTCCGCAAATATGCCCGAATGTGAGGGCGAGCACAAACCGGAGTGAGTAGGTTAAACGTTGAGTTTTATAAGGGCACCATGCGGTGACCAGCCCCTTACCACCCAGCCTCACCCCTCCCAGCCCCTCCACCACCCAGTTCCTCCCTGCACGACGGACGGACACAATCCCTTGTGGGCTGGTGTAACCAGGAGGTTCGTATCAATATCAGGTGTTGTAGGCTGGGACTGCAAGGTGGTCAGGAGAGGGTAGTACAGATGAATATTTTAATCTGCAGAGTTTTTGAGTATTATTCTCTTGCGTGCATTTGGATTTTTACATCACTCCAGTTTACTCGTGCTGAAAACTCGTTTATGAACTTTGAAAACCTGAATGTAGCATTGTACAGAAGAAGTCTTGAGGCTCAGTGAGGCTTTGCTAGCTGTATAATGTGTATGCGATAATATATTTTTGGTAAATATACGAATGAGAAACATTTTATTTAAACATTGCTTGGGGTAAAATGTATCTCAAGTACTAAGCTTACCTATTTTCTTTCTTTTGATTAACATGGAGCCTGATTCTGGATTAACTTAAGGTATGTTTTTTTACGTTTTGTTCCATTAATCATTTTAATCTTTCAGCAAATTATTTTGGCCAATACAAAACTTCGTATTTTTATATTGCACGCTTCTAAATTTCAATATTTAGCTTTAAAGCTGTTGCCAAGTGATGTCATAGTTTTCAAAATACCGTATGAAAATATTACCAAAAAAATTGCAGATGTGAAGGAGTTGCTGTTCAGTGAGGGCCAACAATTATTTATCGTACAGATGTACAGTTTTAATGTGTAACAGTACTTTTGTCTCTTTCCCATCCTATAGATGTATCTTTAGTGTCAGCAGGCATGGAGGGGCTGATGGTAGTGGATCGCGGGGGCCGCCGTCGTGGCCAGATGCAGACAATGGATGTCGGCTTGATGACTCGCCAGACAATGGAACATGTCCGTCAGTCTAAGACTGGTGAGCGTTCATCATCATCATCATCACCACGATCCATGGGGAGATAGCCGTAGGTTTCCACTGCACATTTCGTCATTTGTTGTTTCCACTTTCCTCTGTCTTGTGCCAATATGCTCAGGTAGTGCTGCAACAACTTTCTGGCACCAATCTTATGTCGTTGTCAAGACATTATCCTTTAGGTCTTCGTCTCTTTCCGGTTCTTCCATTTTGCCGAACAACACACTTTGAGCGTTCACACGGGCACAATTATTGGTCACTAGTGGGCAGCCCGATCTGCGGACAGAGTGACATGATGACACGTGCCACCAGACCCTCGTAAGATGTAGATTACTTACCTGACGGTACTCGCCAGTGATCAACTTGCATGACTTGCCACTCGAGTTAATACAAATCGATTGATGCAATGGCTCCCTCCGCCCCCATCCTCACCATTCCACAATGGCACATGCCTCTATCCAATATATGATTTTGAATTGGGCCTGTAGGGTTCTTTCAGTTGGTGGATCGGATAAGCAGTATTGGGTTCGATAACATTAATTATGAGGTGAAGTGTTAATTTCCTTTGAGTAAATTTTATCTCGTTTGCATAAACCAAACATAACATTATGCCACTACCACTGAAATTGGTCGATTGACCTCGGAGTTTTCCAGAAAAAAATACATACAGGTTGGTCATTGATAAATATGTTGTTGGCTATGTTATTAATCGTAGTGATACAATTGCACGTTCTTAAATATATAAAAAACAATGATGTATACGATTAAGCTAAATAATTTTTACACGTTTATTTTCCCCTGCATTCCATTTGGAATGTGGGTTCCAGGCTTGTCGGGTCAGCCGGTCAAACTACTGACCAACTACTTCAAGTTGTTGTCGCGGAAGACGTGGATGGTATATCAGTACCACGTGACATTCAGCCCAGAGCTGGAATCCAAACGACTGAGGATTGCGCTTTTGCATGAACATAATGAGCTGCTCGGTGAAACGCGAGCCTTTGATGGCTGCATTCTCTACTTGCCCAAGAAACTCGAGAAGGTACATTTTGCGGTCAATTTAACCCTTCTTCTGCAAGTTGTAAGGTGGGTCCCATTCACCTTTTGAGTCTGGGAAAGCGCTCGTGGCTCGGCGTGAATTTTATGTAGGAAGGCGTAGCGGCGTTGTTTTTAAAGACATTGTACTCACTGCAGAGAACTCTCAGCGACACAACCGCACTGTATGATAGCTGGTGCCAAACTGTGCCATATGCCCTTCTGCATGTGCATGGTTTTCTCCATATCCTCTCGCATACCAAACATTTGTTCTTTGCAAATACTAAAAAAATGTATTGGCCAGGCAGTCTGAAAATATCTGGAGACTTAATCAAACAGAGGGCATTGTTTTATTTCAACACGTTCTCTTCAGATCAATTATTGAAACATTTATTTTGATGGACAATTAATGATCAATCTGTATAAGTTGAGACTTGAGTAGAATTTTTACAACATGAACATGTACTGAGTTGCAATTTTGACACCCCACATTAAATTATAGTGACATTTGTGATGTTGTCCATGCATATATTCAGGTGAGTGAGGTATGGAGCCAAACAAGACAGGAACAGAAGATAAAGATCACCATCACTTTGACCAGCGAACTCCCACCATCATCACCGACTGCCATTGTGCTGTTTAACATCATCTTTCGCAAGTAAATAACGTAGCTCAGGTCTCTAGCTGGAACATTTACAAACTGTATTTTTTCCCTTAAACACAGACCTACATGCCTTAATTGTTTTAATTAAACGGTTCAACCTTGTGACCAATGAATTAAACTTTTGCCCTTTGATGGATAAACAAATACTCTTTTAAAAAACAAATTAAATGTACCTTTCCAGATTGACCCCAAAATGTACGTTACACAAACACCCCCACCAGCAGTCGCAAATGGCAGCAATGCCCTGCACTGACTGGTTCCTGCCACACTTGGCCAGTAATTTTCCACGTCTAACGTTTATTTTAACATGTAAACTCACAATAACTGCACAAGTAGTCTACACTACAGCTGCATCGTCTGTCTTGCTGTGAGCTTACAAATACCTGTTATTTAAGGAAAGGAAATGGTACCTTTTAGTATTCAAGAGACGGATTTTTCAGCCTAATTAAATCTTTGTGGGCCAACAGTTTGCCTTTAACGTGCCACTGGAAGGGGACATAAGATGTGATTATTATTTATCTACAGTACTAGCCTTTTGCCCGTCCAAGGACGGGTGTATATTGGAGTAAATGTGAAATTTTCAATAGAAAAATTGTTCAGCTCATGATTATTAATGAGGGGGGGGGGTTGCCCCATGTGGAGTGACATCACCCACTAATGGTTATTGGGGAGGGTTGCTGCATGTGGAGTGACATCACCTACTCATGATTATTAATGAGGGGAGGGGGCGGCATGTGGCGTGTGCGACCTTGTGCATTAGTGTAAATTTCCACGCGGGCATGAATATTAATAAAGGGGGGGGGGGCTCTTTTGCAGTGACGTTACGTACGGATGTAGCACTGCGCTGCGTAGATGTATTTGTTACCGTCGCTTTCTGTAAAGAAACGTCATTTGAAGCGACTTTTCATAATAAGTTAATTTAGCTCGACCTGCGTTAGTGTAAAAATCCACCCACTCATTAATATTAATTAGAGGGGGTGGGCCTCATGTTGAGTGACGTCACGCGAGGGGGTGGGCCTTGTGGAGTGACGTCACGCGCGGGACACATTCTTGGCTAAGGAGTATAAAAGACGTAACTTGGTTTTTGCTTTGATGGTGTCATGTCGCAGTGAATACTTGGTACATTATAATTGCAATAAAAATGCTAATTAATTCGTGGATAAATGTCATGGGACATTTAAATTTCAAAATGAATGGCAGTTGATGTAAAAGGAAGTAAAACAAGCTCCCATTTTTTTTAAAGGGTGCTGAAGATGGCCAACATGCAACAGATTGGACGTAACTACTACAATCCAGATGATGCATTCACCATTCCACAGCACAGGTACATTAATACCATCACTCCTTACTCTATATAGCCAAACTCAATGATGGTGGCACAATGCTTAATGTCTTAAGCCTTTGTGTGCCTGTAGCCAATCGTAAAAAAATTAACCGTAAAAACAAAGTTTTTCACTATAAATCCTTTATATGCGTGGCGGCTAGAGTCCTCTCGTCCTCTGGCTTGAGATGGCTGCCACCTATGGGTCAGATTATTGCAGCGCAAGCATTAAGCAATTGGTAATTAAATATTATGTTTTTGTCCTAAAAAGTGTACAATTTTGGAAAAAAATGTTCACGAACATTAATTGTCACGCACAACGAGTCTGTATGGAAAATGTCAGCTCGATTGGATCACGGGAAGTGGGTTAAAAAACGACCGAAAGATTTGCACGGTCGTAAGCAAGCAAGCAAGCGCGCAAGTGAACTTAATATAAAGGATTTAAAAATGCTAGTTTATATGCTTGTCTGCAGAGAAAGATTAAAATTAGTGGATCCTTGTGTAAGATTGTAAAATCTGCAGTCTTAAGTCTGTTGCAACAGTAGAGAAATGTCAATAATGATCATTGCAATATCCTTGCTGTAGTCGAAATGTGTATCGCTTGGTCCAGTCAAACTTTATCCATTGCGGGTTTTCTCATCGTGGATTTGACCACACAATGTGTTGAGGAATAGTTTTTTCAATAGCGCACTGCTTTGGTTTGACTATCCACGGTTGACTGCAAGATTCTTGTCTGCACCGTAAATAAGTACTGTACTCGAACTGCACTGCTCACGATAATGCTGCCTTGGAAGAATACACATGCCTTCTTGTCTCCCACAGTAAGTAGAAATCTGTTTTTGTTACTTGTTTACTGTGCATGTCATTATCTTTATTTTTACCTTTACATGTATATGTACAGCACTGTACACATGTTTTTCCCATTCTTTAAATTTACTGTCAAAGTTATATTTAACACTAGAAAATATTAATCATAGCTTACATTAAGCGATACATCCTGTTTAATGTTTGGGTTAAGGTAGGGTAACATAAGAAAACATAAGGAGGGTTAGGTTGTCATATTACAAGCTGTGAACGAAACCAACATTTTCCCATACGTTTAGAGTTTGCGGATCGCGGATATGCCGATTGCGGCTATTTTCGAGAACGTAACCCCCACGATGGGAAAAGTTTGGGTGTAATAAAAATGTGGGCATGCCCCACTTGTCAAAATAACGCAGTAGTAGCCAGACCTTATCTTCATTGTGATTAATTTTTTCATGTTGACATTATTTTGACTTGTGTCCTGTGTTTCTGCTAGGTTACATGTCTGGCCTGGTTTTGTCACCTCCATCATGTGCTACGAGTCCGATGTGATGCTCTGCGCAGACGTCAGCCACAAGATCCTCCGGAATGAGTCCGTTCTGGATTTCATGTACACCTTGTATGAGCAAATTGGAGAGCGAAATTTTCATGATGCCTGCCAAAAGGAGCTTGTTGGCCAAGTGATACTCACAAGGTAAGGTCTTATCGCTGCAAAATGTGAGCTTCCTGTTTGTAATGTGCAATACATAAGAGCATAATTTCTCATACAAGCCATTGCCATTCTACTGCTGGATTAAGGCTTCTCCAACCCGAGCCAGTCCATGGGGGTTAGTTTGCCCATATTTCAAACACGCTGGTCAGTGTGGTGTATTGAAGCTATTGAGCATAGATGTGGGAGCCTAGAAAGTATAGTACAAATTTAGATTTTTATGCAGTGCCCTCTGTTGCCTATGTAACTCCAGTTTTTGTGTCTGGTGATCATCCAATAACTTTCCATAATCTACCCTGCTTAGTTTGAGATATGATGAGATATAGGTGCCTTCTAGCAGTTTATTGTATTCAAGATTATTTAGAAAATGCTTTTTAAATCCAAGGCAATAGTTTTTAAAAGTTAGTATAAGATTATGAAATGGTGTTGCTTGTTTATGCATAGGTCGGAATAAGAATACTATTTTGCTTAGGAGCAGCTGGTAATTGTACCCAATGTGGCACCTTGATGAATTTAAATAACGTGAATTGTTATATTGCAGGTACAACAATCGAACTTACAGAATTGACGACATCTCTTGGAATAGAAATCCAAACATGACCTTCGTGAAGTCGGATGGCACAGAGATAACCTACCATGAATACTACACAAAGGTAATGTCTTCCTATTTTAATTAAACATATACTTTATATTCGATGCCAAGTAATACTGGAATAACTTCTGGGTGGAACTTTGTAGTGCTATCATTTGGGATTGATAAAATGAGTACCAGTTTGTTTGAAAGTCAGTATCAGTAATTCTATGCAGAGACTAGCTGCCCCACAATGGGAATGAATAATTTTCAGCACTAGCTTATGGGCTATTACTCATTAGAGTTTTGATAAATCATTTGATCATTTATACTGGTAGGAACCTCCTGCTTACACCAGCCCACAGGGGATTATTGTGTCTGTCGTGCAGGGTGGGGCTGGGTGGGGAGGGGCTGATCACCCCGTGGTGCCCTTATACAACTCAACGTTTAACCTACTCACGCCGGCTTGTGCCCGCCCTCACAGTCGGCCATATTTGCGGAATACACCACACCGCCGTTGACCCTGGCCATTGACCAAGCAACCTAACGTTCCTACCAGCTCCCTCCAGGAATGTGTTATCCGGCTTCCAACATCTGGTGGTCCGATCCAGTGAAACTGGCAAAACCACTGCAAAGGCTGTGACCCAGTCCGGCAATCGGCACCGTGCGCGTGACAAAAAAAAGTAGCTTTTCTTGATTTCAGTTTTAAATATATACAGTACATTACACACTACATACAACTTAATGAAAATACTGCACGTATATACAGAATCTTAGAGACTGGAGTGGTAAGTATGGTACAGTAAATACGTTGCCTTTGAATGAAGTAGGATATTTGTCTGTTTATTTATGCCAATTTCATATAGTAAACAAATTTAAAACAAAAAAGTTAACACCTACAAACATGATGTCAAGAATTTCCAAAAATAAGCTATTTTAAATAATGATGTGATTTATCCGATTGGCGCCTGAAGCCGCCGGATAATCAATGACCTGCTGTAGTTGTGTAAATCTTGTCTCTTTATTACCAAAGCAATACAGCCTGGAAGTGAAGGACATGCAGCAGCCACTGCTGATCAGCCGCTCAAAGCGCAAGGACTCGGTGGGGAACAAGGTGGAGATAGAGCTGCACCTGCTGCCTGAGATCAGCTATTTAACAGGTGGAGGTGTTGTGTTGAAGGATTTCCTCCATCTGCCACCAGCGAATAGATATAAACTTTATGGGAAAAACCCACAGTGTAATTGGAAAAAATTTACCCGTAAAAACAAAGTTTTTCACTATAAATCCTTTATATGCGTGGCGGCTAGAGTCCTCTCGTCCTATGGCTTGAGATGGCTGCCACCTATGGGTCAGATGATTGCATGGCAGCATTAAGCAATTGGTAATTAAATATAATATTTTTGTCCTAAAAAGTGTAAGAATTTTGAAAAAAAATTTCACGAACATTAATTGTCACGCACAACGAATCTGTGTGGAAAATGTCAGCTCAATTGGATCACGGGAAGTGGGTTAAAAAACGACCGAAAGATTTGCACGATCGTAAGCAAGCAAGCAAGTGAACTTAATATAAAGGATTTACAAATAGCTGTGGTGCTGGTGTGTGAAGATAACTTTGTAGACAGGTTTCTATATCATGCTACCCTTGACTTGTTTTTTACTTGCTGTTAAATTTATGTACCAAAAATTGCATTTCATTGTTTTTAGCACAACTGGGAGGGTGGTGTGCATTATGTTGTACTGACGCAACAGGAAGGTGTGCGCAGCTTAGGAAACCCTTAATTTACAAGGCACGTATTTTCAAAGTTGACTGCAAGTGTACGTTGGTGATATTCCTGTTTGTACTCCGTTTTTATGTTTGCACCCAATGAGCATGTGTCTTAACGTGAAGGGAGTCTTTTAAAGTCTGGCATTGTTACTGGGTAATTGATGGGAGTGTTGCTCAATTAGGTTTTGAGATAATTAATTTCGTTGCAAATTTGAGTTCAGCAAGCACGGTGTTTTCCAGGTTTGAGCGACAAAATGCGTTCAGATTTTCATCTCATGAAGGACCTTGGCTTGCAAACACAAGTTTGTCCAGACAAGAGGGCAATGACTACGCAGAAATTCATTGAAAAACTCCATTCGTAAGTTCTGCACTGCAACGTAAATGTGAAATGAGGGAGAAAAATGCATCTCCATACTGTTTTTATGGTTACTACCATTTTATTGGCAGCTACATTTAATATTCTAATGAGTTGAGGATAAACTGGGAAATAAAGACCAATGGCAATTTCTGATGCTGGTTAACGTTACACAATGATTAATAAGTGTTTTTTTTTGTATGTAAAAATGAAAATTTACTGTTGCCTTATTAAAAGTTTAAAAGTGCAGTTTGCTGGTCTCATTGGACATGTTGCTTGTGCTGTCATAATGTAGGTGCTACTTAACGATGCGCCTTAAAGACATACAGTACAACCTTGAATTGCGAGTAACTTGGTCTGCGAGTGTTTTGCAATACGAGCAATTTTTTAAAATAAATATTAATTTGATAAACGAGCGAGGTCTTGCAATACGAGTAGTACGTGTATACGCTTTGTCTGCCGAGCGTCACGTGATCACAACTGATATACGAGTGCTTTGGATTACAAACACGTTTCCGGAACGAATTCTGCTCGCAATCCAAGGTTTTACTGTACTACCCTTTTGACCAATACACCACTCGATGAAGGCCATGCCATTGTGTTTTGATTTTACTTCATGCTGAACAGTCTGGGTTGGTGAAGACTGGTAGCATAAATATATGGTTCAAGTGGATTATTCTCTTCTGCTGCATGACTGGTCAGTACCAGTTGGGGAAGTATGCACCAAATGCCAGGACAGATGTCACACTTCTTTGATTGTTAGCCATGGTCAGAAATCGAACACGGGTTGGGGTTCATAGGAAACAGTGGTGAGCGGTTAACGTACTGCATTGTCAACTCGTGCTCGCAAGTGTTAATTACCTTCCATGGCTGGCATCTGTGGAAAATGATTATTTTAATTGGTCCAGGGCCTTCAGCTGGAGAATACTCTCATGATTAGTGTGGTGAAGCGTGGTCAGACGACCTCCATAATCGAGAAGTGCAGGGATGGCCTTCATCACTTGGTTGACAAAGTTTCCGCACATAATTCAAACTGCGTGCATTAAATCATTTCGGAATTGTGTGGTTCTGCTGCATGCAGGAATCCGGAGACTTGTAATGAGTTTGCAAAGTGGGGCCTGTCATTCGATCGGCAACTGCTGAGCTTGACTGGTCGCGTGGTGCCTTGTGAGAAGCTTTATCAGAAAGATCAATCGGTAAATGTCCACGTTTCATTAAATTGTGTTTAGAAAATGTATACTGGATGCAATCATTCAGGTAGTGATCGGAGTACATGGTACCGAGATTGTTTATTGGTTTGTGTGTTTTTTTGTGGTTAGTACCAGTATAACCAAAGACAGGCAGACTGGTCACGGGAGTCTCGGAACATGAAGTTGATGATGCCCATCTCGTTGGAAGAATGGATGTTGCTTTTCACGCGCAACAACAGCAATGAAGCTCGTGCCATTGTACAGAACCTGATGCAGGTCGGCCCACCCATGGGCATGCACATCAACAAGCCAGAAATGTGAGTGTCCGGATGATGGAACAGATTATGTTTGGAAATATGAACTTCCAAAAAATGTTCTCTATTTAGCATACCACTTCAGTGACCAGATTTACAAAGCTGCTGGAGTTGTATGTATCTAAAACCTCTCCATCTCTGGCTACAGGTTTTTTTTGTGTTTTTCTCACTTGCCATGTGCTTGGAATAAGCAAAGTGTTTTTTTTCGTCTTGAAGGTTTGAAGTTCAGGATCGCGCACAGTCATTTGTGCAAACCTTGCAGCAGAATTTGAACCATCACACCCAGATGGTAAGTGGGGTCCTCATTTTAGTCCCAAGTTTAATATTGGTTTTGTGGTGCATTAAGAGGACAATCTTTGGAAATACATTTTTTTTAAATGCTGCTATTCAATTAAAATGTGTTTATTAGTATTTTGGAGGGGGGTGGGGAATGATGCAAAATAACACTCTTAAGTTTGTACATGTGGTTAATAGTCTAGTATTTGTATTAACTAACAGCCGGCCCTGGTTTATGGATGGGTGACGGCTTGTCCCGGCAGCCAGTGAGCAAAACTTTTTAAATGTATATGATAGAATGATGGCATATCCTGCGCTGTTGTGCGGGATACACTGCCTGAGTGGTGGGGGCATGGCATCAGCATGCACTAATCCAGTCCAACGTGAGATGCGGGCGATGGCATCATCACGATTCTGCACTTTGCCTTGGCAGGCAGGAATCTGGGTAGGAATCCAGGCAGAAAACTTTTCTAGCATAGTGTAAAGTGCGAGAATATGATCTGTGCTTTTGTTTCTAATGTGGAATGTGATCAGGTTATGTGCGTACTGCCATCGGTCCACAAGGGAAAGTATGATTCGATCAAGCAGTTCCTGTGTGTGGAACGACCGTTCCCCAGTCAATGTGTTCTCGCCCGGACACTCAGCAAGCCACAAATGATAAGGAGCGTTGCGACAAAGATCGCATTGCAGATGAACTGCAAGCTTGGTGGAGAGCTGTGGAGCGTTGAGATTCCTGTAAGTAGACTGCATGATGTTCGGTTCTTTGTGTTTCAACAATTGCTTACCTGATGAGGCTTCACACATACTGCTATATGGAAATAAGTTGCTGACATTTGTGAGCGCCAATGTCGACATAGCCTATGGCTAATGAAGAGCTTCTATTAGCGAATCAGTTGTGATTTAGTAATCCAGTTGTGTTGTCTGAGAGTTGGTGAATGTTAAGATTTGGTCAGCATAGTGTCTTGAAGTAATGGGTTGTAAACATTTGTGGCAAGATGCTGACATAACTCAAATATTGTGACCTAAATTGGTACACAATTACATATCTGAACTTGTGTCTGCATGGATTATTTTATGCTTCCCAGGTGGGTTTGTGAACCTGGCTTGTGTTTCAGTGATCCTGTTGTGCAAGCAGTTTCTTAGATTTATACCAAACACATTTCTCTTCGGATGTGCTTTTGGTGTATTTTTGTGGCATACAGATTAAGCAGTTGATGGTGGTTGGAGTGGACTCGTACCATGATTCTATTACACGTGGGCAGTCCGTCTGTGGCTTTGTAGCAAGTCTCAACCAAACTATTACCAGGTTAGTAATGACCAATAAAAACTTCTAACCGGCCTTTTTGAGACCCATGCTCATTCCTATTTTAATTGAATACAACCTCGGGTGATGCGAGTATTTTTAGGCTAATTTTAAATATAATGCCTCTTGAAATGTAGCTCCGATATGATTGACTTAAATTACTCGCTTTATGATTGATTTGCACTTTCGATGTTTAATTATCTCAGCTTATCACTGTTGTAAATTGTTTGTCCATACAGATGGTACTCACGTTGCATTTTCCAGCATGCTGCTCAGGAAATGATTGATGGACTCAAAGTTTGCATGCAATGTAAGCACTTTATTTCCCTCCAGATGATTGCAAGCCATTATGATGATGTAATGATTTAAATACTTAAGTTTTGTTGTAGTTGCATATGGTATTTTCTCTTAATTCGAGGTCAGCTTTTGTCTACTACTGACAGGGGGCAGGTGTGACTCGTTACCATTTTTCACCGAATTGATCAATAAAATGTACGATTAATCCAAACACTCAAGTCTTTGTCGACCATGATCAATCTACTGGTGGATGAAGGCATCCTCAAGTAGTTGCTATTTCTCGGCTCTTGCAACGCAACAAATCACATGTTATTCTTGGTTCTTTCGGTAAAGTCACGTAGAAGAGAAAAAATAAAATAATACAAATATTGTTTTATATAATAAAAATATTAAAACTATTTTATATTTTTATTTAATTTTTTCCCTTCTACGTGACTTTACCGAAAGAACCAAGTCATGAAAGCTTTAGATCAAAAAATCACATGTTGCTTATATGCATAAGCTTTGTGCGCTTTTTGGCATTAATCTGTTTGGCGTTTATATTTTCCTTATCAATGTCCATGCGTCATAGCAGGCAACATTCTTCTTTGGGCACATAAGGTAGTCATCAAAAGCTGATTGGGATAAAAAAATTATGAACTAAGAGGCACATTTGGGCAAGTTGAAGTGCTTTTACAAAACTGAACTTAATGTTGTCTATAAAATTATTTTTGTCTTTCTTCAGCGGCAGTAAAACGGTGGCAGCAGATCAATCGCACTCTGCCAATGCGCATCGTGGTATACCGTGACGGTGTGGGGGACGGACAGCTGAGTGTGGTAGTCAACCATGAGGTTCCCCAGCTACTCGACTGCCTCAAGAGCCTCGGCACTGACTACACGTATGTCCCACTCGTCTCGTCATTCTTTGTGTTGAGACAATTCCTCTGTTCATAATCAACGTTTTTGGGTTAGATCGCGTTATTTATAAATGTGTCGTAACCCTCCACCACCCGACATGGCCAATCAGCAAAAAAGTGTCACGTTGACAAAAGACATAGTTCACTGCTTTAGCCCACCTGTGTGTTAAAGCATGAAACCACAACATATACAATTTTTGAGTACGACGTTTCGCTGGTAATTGCATCCAGCATCATCGGGCAATTCGCCAAGAGCAGAGCTTCACCAGATATGGGATTAGTCACTACTTGTGGAATGTGTAGGTATGCTAAATTCCTCTGTTGATATGTAAATTCCTTTGTCAAGGCGCTCTCCTCTAACCCAGCTTAAATATACGCTGCCAAGCTTGGTGGTGTTCATTCGGATGCTGTCTTTCTGGCAGCCCTGTTCTTCACCTGAGGACGGCTGCTTGCGTTGTGGCCGAAACGTCGTGAGAATTTTATTTTATTATGTTTTATTTTATTATTTCCCTTCTACGTGACTTTACCGAAAGAACCAAGAAGATGTGTGCAGATGTTAAAACATTATGGCATGTGACAACGAGGTCTGCCAGGACACTACCATTTTTTTATTGAGGCCCACTGTTAAATATGGTTGAAGCGCCCTAACGTATAGTTCCGAATGTATATTATTTTAAAATGTCCTTATTTTTTCTTCTTCTTTGGCGAATGAAGACCCAAAGTCACTGTGGTGGTGGTGAAAAAGCGAGGCATTGCTCGTTTCTTTGAGTTTGGAAGGAGCGGACTGCAAAACCCATCTCCTGGCACGGTCATTGACACCGAGGCTACGCGTCATGAATGGTGAGCTGCCAGTCTCAATCTGTGTTTTTATCATTGCAGACCTGTGCTGTAGATGTGCACGTGGATATATAATGGTTTACGGCTGTAAACTGTTAATCGCGTGCAAATATAAAACCGTTAACGTGTATTTTTTTTTACTTGTTGGTTAATGTCAAAATTCAACTTGGGTGTTTTGCGTCTAAATCTTGATTTGCGTTTCACAACACGAGAACAAGTTAGTCCAGTGGACCACGGGAAGAGGGGGGGGAATAAGGAAGAATTTCGACGGTAATTTAACAGGGCCAGGGAGTCAACAGCACGGGTGACGGGGGAAAGGGTTTTCAAGACTACGTGGGTATTTTGTTGACATTGGGATTTTATTGCAAGATCTTATTTGTGATGTGTTGCTACCGTTTTTGCCTTGATAAATCAGGGGAGATTGGTAGGAATACGCCATTTTTTTAAGGAATTGACTGGATTAGCAACTAGGCATTATTATTATGGCAGATGAAGCCTTTTTTATAATATAGGATGTGTCCAAATCATTTCCCAATATCAGATTTTGGAAGCACGTTTGAGCCCAGGTATTGCTTGGATGCATATCTACCATGCATAACATAACAGGCTGATGGGCTTACATGGTCAGCAGCAGATGGCAGTGCAGATAAACCATTGTTGTACTTGCATGTCTATGCTCCTACAGTGCTCCTGCATGAATCAACCCTCGTTGACTAGCATAGTGAAGTATGGTCAAGTAACTACCATCGCAACAGGGAATGGGGAGATGTCAAAGGGCTGTGTACAATAGCATGACAAAAGCATAACACAAACATGACTCTCAAACAATGAAATCTTTTTTATGCCCTCTTACAATGGCCCTTTCCCCAAGGTATGACTTCTACCTCGTGAGCCAGTCGGTGCGCCAGGGCACCGTGACACCCACGCACTACAATGTAGTGTACGACACCAGCAACATGAAGCCTGACCACATGCAACGGCTTGCCTACAAGATGTGCCACCTTTACTACAATTGGCCGGTAGGGGGCTGCATTGAGCTATATCGGAGGTTAATTATTGCAAAAGAAATGACAGCGCGACTGAATCGAGATGATTAGATGACCAAATGTTTTAGCTGATTTTTTCTATTTTCTGGATTGTACATAATATGGATTTATATCGTTGGTAAATATTGCTACATTAATTTCAATGTTTTCTTTATCTTGCAGGGTGTCATCCGTGTGCCAGCACCCTGCCATTATGCCCACAAACTGGCCTTTCTTGTTGGGCAAAGCATTCACAAGGAGCCCAGCCTTGACCTTTCCGATCGACTGTATTACCTTTAAGACATCGTATCGGGTTCATTGCTATGTGTGGTAGTTGGATGACTTTCTAACACGTGTCAGAGGTCCTTTACAGAAGAAAACAAGTAATGCTTTCTCAGCTTGAAAGATATTTTTATTTCCAAAGTTGAATGGTCAAAGCTTAATTCTGATTCGAAACGATACATTAAACGCATTTTTCTAAAATGTTTTGAAAATAACATGTAAATTGCAAAAATGGAGGTAACATTGTCCATTTTACATCCCGTTTTGTAGCGATGGAGTCCCATTACCTATTTTGTAGTGGTTTTGTTTATGTTTTTGTATGTGGTTTATTGTCAAAGCATCCGGTAATTTACAATTTGTCCCTCAACCAGCAAGTTAGCAAAGCAAGCAACTTTGACATCATTTGTAAATTGGGCAGGGCCGCCATGGTGGTGAGATGTGAACTACCTCGCCTGGTATACAGGAGGTCGTGGGTTCGATCCCAACCCCAATGCCTATATATTTGGAGTTTGCATGTTCGCTCTGGTTGTGTGGATTTTTCTCCAGGACCTCTGGTTTTTCCCTCAACATTTTATAAACATGTTTTTAGATTATTTGGCTGCTATAAATTTCCACATGATGAGCCACTTTGTTGTGCTATCATTTGTGGCCAGGTCGCTTCTGAAAAAGAGCTATATAGATCAGTGGGCCTTGCCTGGTATTATCAAAACAGCTTAATAGAACCTTCCATCAATTTATATTTTCTATTTTATTTGAAATGGAATCCTGAGGAGCATGGTAACATCCTCGAGCCAATGCTTTGCATATGAACTATTTAGAATTTATGTGTGGCTGTTAAAAGGTATTTATTTCAAAGGAATGGCAAGAATCCGTGTTTTAGATTAATTCTAAACCTATATTTCATCGGCATGTGAAATTATATAGCAAAATATTCACATGGAAGTGTAAATGGTTATCTGTTTAGATATAACCACAGTGATTTCTTTTGAGTGATATTTTGAAAGGTCCATCCTTTATGGAATTTAAATGTTTTGTTCAATTTGAAGTTGTTTGTACAAGAGGCATGCTAAAGATCTCATGGCATTTCACAAGAGTATTGACCATTGTGTGCTGGCGTATACAGGGACTCCTCTACGAACGAGTTAGGTTCTTGAGTTCTGTTCCTAAGTCGATTTTTTTTCAAGTCCAACTTTTTACACCTGTCGATTCCAAACATTCACGGCACGTACACTTCACACGGAATGGCTTTAAAAGTTGTATATTCTGCTGTAGATGTCACTGGTTCTTCATGAGCAGGTATAGATGCCACCATCTATTGCGCAGCAGTTGAACTTAAGACTCGGTCTGAACAGGCAACTTGGACATACAGTGAGGGAAAAAAGTATTTGATCCCCTGCTGATTTTGTACGTTTGCCCACTGACAAATGATCAGTCTATAATTTTAATGGTAGGTTTATATGAACAGTGAGAGACAGAATAACAACAACAAAATCCAGAAAAACGCATGTCAAAATTTGTATGAATTGATTTGCATTTTAATGAGGGAAATAAGTATTTTACCTCTCTGCAAAACATGACTTAGTACTTGGTGGCAAAACCCTTGTTGGCAATCGCAGAGGTCAGACGTTTCTTGTAGTTGGCCACCAGGTTTTCACACATCTCAGGAGGGATTTTGTCCCACTCCTCTTTGCAGATCTCCCAAGTCATTAAGGTTTCGAGGCTGACGTTTGGCAACTCGAACCTTCAGCTCCCTCCGCAGATTTTCTATGGGATTAAGGTCTGGAGACTGGCTAGGCCACTCCAGGACCTTAATGTGCTTCTTCTTGAGCCACTCCTTTGTTGCCTTGGCCATGTGTTTTGGGTCATTGTTATGCTGGAATACCCATCCACGACCCATTTTCAATGCCCTGGCTGAGGGCAGGAGGTTCTCACCCAAGATTTTACGGTACATGGCCTCGTCCATCGTCCCTTTGATGTGGTGAAGTTCTGTCCCCTTAGCAGAAAAACACCCCCAAAGCATAATGTTTCCACCTCCATGTTTGACGGTGGGGATGGTGTTCTTGGGGTCATAGGCAGCATTCCTCCTCCAAACACGGCAAGTTGAGTTGATGCCAAAGAGCTCCATTTTGGTCTCATCTGACGACACCACTTTCACCCAGTTGTCCTCTGAATCATTCAGATATTCATTGGCAAACTTCAGACGGGCATGTATATGTGCTTTCTTTGAGCAAGGGGACCTTGCGGGCGCTGCAGGATTTCAGTCCTTTGCGGCGTGTGTCACCAACTGTTTTCTTGGTGACTATGGTCCCAGCTGCCTTGAGATCATTGACAAGATCCTCCCGTGTAGTTCTGGGCTGATTCCTCACCGTTCTCATGATCATTGCAACTCCACGAGGTGAGATCATGCATGGAGCCCCAGACCGAGGGAGATTGACAGTTCTTGTGTTTCTTCCATTTGCGAATAATCGCACCAACTGTCACCTCACCAAGCTGTTTGGCAATGGTCTTGTAGCCCATTCCAGCCTTGTGTAGGTCTACAATCTTGTCCCTGACATCCTTCGAGAGCTCTTTGGTCTTGGCCATGGTGGAGAGTTTGGAATTTGATTGTTTCTGTGAACAGGTGTCTTTTATACAGGTAACAAGCTGAGATTAGCACTCCCTTTAAGAGTGTGCTCCTAATCTCAGCTCGTTACCTGTATAAAAGACACCTGGGAGCCAGAAATCGTTCTGATTGAGAGGGGGTAAAATACTTATTTCCCTCGTTAAAATACAAATCAATTTATAACATTTTTTACATGCGTTTTTCTGGATTTTGTTGTCTCTCACTGTTCAAATAAACCTACCATTAAAATTATAGACTGATCATTTCTTTGTCAGTGGGCAAACATACAAAATCAGCAGGGGATCAAATATTTTTTTCCCTCACTGTATGAGCCTTATAGCGGGGTCCCATAAGCTCCCAGCTCTCGCATAAACTGCGTTGCGACGTCATTTTATGTATTCCTCTCGACGAGCTGTACACGATGCGCTAATAAAAGTTTAGTTTTTTCTGCGCAATCGTCCTCGCTACGCTTGGACAACATGACAACAGAATTATCCGCACCAGGTGGGTCGCAGCGTTTATGTGCGCGGTGGGACGGAGTCACCAAAAATAAATCAACTTTACGATTTTGGCTTCTGACTTCGGGGACCCGCCATAAGGTTCATATGGACAAGTTCGTACTTTAGAAAGTTTGTAAGTCAAATTTTCGTAACGAGTTCTTTAGGTAAAGTCACATGACGTTACCGAAAGAACCAAAGAGTATGGATTCCTGCCGTCACGAAAGCTTCAAATCAAGATTGTCCCCCTGGACTGGACGTCTGAAAAAGAGCATCGCTCATCGGATTCCTCCAATCTAAATATTCTGAAGGGTCCGAGTTTGAAAGATTCCAAAGCGATTGAAATATATCTATGGGTCTCTTATTACTGGTATCAAAATGATGAAAAAAGAATAGGCTTTCTAACAATTCAGGCGTGTAACATGTTAAATGCCGATTGCAAGTGTATTAAGTTGCAGGAGGCTTGGACGACGTAGTTGGAGGCACACTTATTTATTAACACCAACGTATTTACAGAGACGGGGATACACAACACTCGAAGGGGTATCGGCCCCTTCACCCGTCTAACAGGGAGACCCAACGGCTAACCTACTCCCAAGTCCTCCACTACAGAGCTAGGGGAGGCTATCTATCCCAGCCCTGGTTAAGCCGGGATCACGGCACCCCGAGTCTCCAGACCGGCTCTTATAAGAACATCGGTCTGGGCTCTCGGGGCCACGCCACTGGCTTTCCCTGGTCGGTCCTGACAAGGACAGCGGCCCAGGGGAGTTCCAGGGCCTATTCTAGCTGGTCTTCAATCTTCGCTGGTTAAGCTAACACTCGACCCCGAGCCCTCCGGCTCTTCACCTTATATAGCAATCTCCCCCCCGGGGGGGCCCATGGGGGATGGCAGGTGCGGACGTTGATGTACGCACCTTCTCTGCGTACGGACATAACCACGCCCCTTGTGTTTGTTTCCCATCCGTACCAATACACCTCTACACAAGTATCAAGTCTGCATTAACCACGTGCTATGATGTGCACACAAACATGCTTCATCATGGGACCTCTTCCAGTACCAAAATATACCAATAGGGGTTTTCCCCTTTTTTCTGGCAACAAAACTGACACCTTTTGCAAGGAATCATGTCTACATTAACCGCAATACTGGGCAGTCAAATGCAAACAAAAACAATACTCTGGTAATGTATGCATTGTCTTTGAAACTGATTGGTCCACACCAGAGACAGCTTTCTTTGGAGCGTCATCTGGTCGAACACCATATGAGACGATTCCTTGCAAAAGGTGTCAGTTTTGTTGCCAGAAAAAAGGGGACACCCCCTATTGGTACAAACATGCTTGATAAAGTTTTGTCTTTGAAACTGATTGGCCTGCAACAGAGACGACTGTTCTTTTTCATGGGCTTGTCCCACCAAAAGTGTTAAAAACTATTTTGTTCATTTTGATACGGAGTTTGGGGGAGTTCCATAGATACAAGTGCTTAACCCGAGCTCTCGACGATTTGAAATTTGCATTGCCCGCCTTTTGGTGTTCTCCAGTGAAGAGTTGAATTTGCCTCCTTTTTACTAGGTCTTTACCTTTGGGTCCATTGGTATGAGTTAAGTTACATTTCACTACTCTGAAAATAATTTCAACGTCGTTTCTAAAAGGTATTTAGAAGTTTAAATGCAGTAAGCAGTATGTTAATAAAGCAATGTTGAAGCTGTGTGTGCCCATGGACGCTTTTTATTGATTTTGTACTATCATGTTTTAGTATAAAGTATTGACCCGCCCTCTACTGGACATCTGAAAAAGAGCTAATCGGATTTCTCCAGTAACATTCCTGCGGAGGAGCTGGTCAGTGGCCAGGGTCAACGGCGGCGTGGTGTATTCCGCAAAATGCCCGACTGAGGGTGGGCACAAGCCGGCGTGAGTAGGTTAAACGTTGAGTTTTATAAGGGCACCACGGGGTGACCAGCCCCTCCCTGCACGAAGGACAATAATCCCCTGTAGGCTGGTGTAACCAGGAAATTCCTACCAGTATAAATGTTCTGATTCTGTAACCTTAGTACTTTCACTTAATTTAAGTAGAAACAACCGATAAATCTAACTGCACCTTGTGCTGTATAAATCTGCAAGGACATACATTTTCATACTGGTAGGAACCTGGTTACACCAGCCCACAGGGGATTGTGTCCGTCGTACAAGGAGGGGATGGGTGGAGAGGGAGGGTCTGGGTAGGGAGGGTCTGGGTGGGGAGGGGCTGGTCACCCCGTGGTACCCTTATGAAACTCAACGTTTAACCTACTCACGCCGGCTTGTGCCCACCCCCACAGTCGGGCATATTTGCGGAATACACCACGCCGCCGTTGACCCTGGCCATTGACCGAGTAACCCAACGTTCCTACCAGCTCCCTCCGCAGAAATGTGTTTTGATGTTCAAACACCAAATATAAATATTGATTTGAAGCTTCGTGACTGCAGGAATCCATTCTCTTTGGTTCATTCGGTAAAGTCACGTAGGTAGAAAAATAAAATAAATCACGACGTTTCTATCGTAACACAAGCGACCGTCATCAGGTGGAACAGATACAACAGGAGAACTGCTGACAAATATAAACTTTTTGTTGCAAGGAATCAAAGTCTTCATTAACCAAATGGTTAAGACTGCATAAATAATCACGGCATGTTTTATTCGCATGTTTACCTCAAGTACCGCGTGTGCTTAATGCAGTACTTCCCTTACAAAATATTTCTGTTTTGTGTTTGAACGTCTTAACACCACCTGTTTTATTATCAGAAAGTGCAAAATGTATTTTTAAATTCGAACATCTGTTTATGCAAGAGGGGATGGATGGGGGGGGGTCGTGCGCATGCGCGCGCCACGTGCGAGGTTTTCCCGCCAAATTAAGGAGGGAGGGGGCGGGGCTGTCACGTGCCTCCCCCTTTCCCCTCAGTAATGAAACTGGCCTCTTGATCGTCACGTCATATTGTTAACGATTTGAATTTAGTTTATTTAAAGGTAACCGCAATGTTTCATGTTTAGTTTTGTGTTACTAATGATAACATTTGTGACGTTGAGTTCCGGTGAAACGAAGAGAAATCGCTTTTTTTTCTCCTCAGAATCAAATAAAAGATGATAAACTTTATAGTTTTCAAATGATTATTTTCTCAACTAAGTAGTTTGAAGTGATTCGCGTTTAGGAAAAAAAATCAGCTCTATTCATACAGTCCTGTGATATGAAACGTAGAGAAGTGAATGTCGAAGTACCATCGTGCCCTATACATTCCAGTATTTAAATCCTCTTAATTCCTTTACTTTTAACGCCACACGTGGGATTTCAACGTATTTACAATGTATTTACAATGTATGAACGTCACTGTTTAATATACGTATACTCTACAGCCCTTGTTGCTAATAGACTGCCGGATGAGGGCATCGTGGTGGTCACTTTGACCATACTTCACCACACAGGTCATAGCAGGTTAGTGAAGGCGGTATACGAAGATATATTTATGAGTTTTAACACGTAGTAAGGACGCCTTCGACACCGATATACATAATAGTTTTGTTTGGGGTGGATCGTGTAAATATAAATGTGTTAATTAATCTCTTGACTGCCCGCCTGTTGCTGTTTGCATTCCTGTCAAACCTTATCTTTATAAGAGAATAATTCAGACTTTATTAGTCATCCCGTGCCCTTATAAATCTCAAAGTTCATCCTACAAAGTCCAATAAAGGAGAAACAAATAGACAATCACTATTTTGCCAGGATCGAACCGTCTGTACGCCGTATTGGACCTGAACTTTGCGTGTATAAGAAGAATACTGCTAAACTGTATGGGTTGACAAGTATAAAGTTCATACTCTTGGTTACTTCGGTAAAGTCGTCACGTAGAAGGGAAATAATAAAATAATATAAATATAAAACAAAATTCTCACGACGTTTCGACTGCAACACAAGCAATCATCAGGTGTGAAATCCACAGCAAGAAACTTTGTAGTGTATAGTAGTGTATAGTGTAGTTAATAGTAGTGTATTGTATAGTAGTGTAATGTATAGTTGTGTATAGTGTAGTTTATAGTAGTGTATTGTATAGTAGTGTAGAGCGTAGTAGTGTATTGTATAGTGTAGTGTGTATAGTGTAGTGTAGTATATAGTAGTGTATAGTATAGTGTATAGTGTCGTGTATAGTAGTGTAGTGTATAGTAGTGTAGTGTATAGTGCAAAAATGTCTTGCTGTGGATTTCACACCTGATGATGATTGCTTGTGTTGCAGTCGAAACGTCGTGAGAATTTTATTGTTTTATATTTGTATTATTTCCCTTCTACGTGACTTTGCCGAAAGAACCAAGAGTATGAATCCCTGCAGTCAAAAAGCTTTAAATAAAAACGTATGCAGTTGTAATTATTGGCGAAACGTCGTACAATGAATTGTAAATGTTGTTGTGGGTTTACTCTTCCCAACACCGGTGTGCTGAACTAGTAACGATTTGGCATGTTTTGTTTGCGTGACAAACCTTACGATTTGGCTGTGTCGGGTGGTGGCGGACTTCATGACACATTTTTATATTTACGCGATCTAACACCAAAACAAGCTTATGGATAATATTTCTGCATTGCCCCTTGCTGTCTACACGATAGAATAACACGGAATCCTCTTACACTCATGCATGGGTGTCAGAATCAGAATATTTATACTTGGAGGAATGTTAAAAGCTATAAGGCTCTTTCACAGATCATCAAATGTCCAGTAATAGGCGAGACAGAATGTAACAGTAAATATTCTTTGTTTTTTTCGGTAAAGTTGCGTAGGTAAAAAATAAAATAATTTAAAAATGAAAACAACTAAATTTGTAATTTCTTTTATGTTTTACCGACGTGACTTTACCGAAAAAAACAAAGAGTATGGGTCCTTACAGTCACGAAAACTTCAAGTCTAGAAGTTACAATAAATAGTTGTAATTACTGGGGTAACAATTGTAAATGTTGTGGATTTGCTGCTTTTCAACACACACTAGTGCTGTACTAGTGACGAATTGGCACGTTCTGTTTACGTGACAAACTTTACTAGTTGGCTGTGTCGGGTGGTGGCGGGTTTAACGACACATTTATATATTTACGCGATCTAACCCAAAAAAAAACCTGTATTATGGATGATATTGGTCGCGAAAGCCTACTACGTGTTAAACTTACAGCAACAAACAATACAAAAAACGAGAGGAATGCAACGTATAGGAAACGTCGACTTAACGCAAACTTTTATTTTACCAGGTAAGGCCCACTGAGCTATTAGCTTATTTTTAATAAGCGACCTGGCCACAAATATAGCTCAACGGAAGTGGCCTATCATCATGTGGACATTTATAGCGGCAAAATAATCTTACGAGTGATGTTGAATTTAAATGCGGAGGGGGGGGGGGACCGGATAAAAAAATGCCACACGATCACAAAGAGAACTTGGAACATTCCACATGTACAGCAGGCACCAGGGTCTGGATCGAACCCACGACCTCCTGTAGACCAGGTTCCAACCCTGCTTCGGCTTCCTAGTTCCGGCGAGACTGGACGCGTTGCGGGTGATTTGTTAAACCATACAAAAAACATTCCTGCGGAGGGAGCTAGTAGGAACGTTGGGTTGCTCGGTCAATGGGCAGGGTCAACGGCGGCGTGGTGTATTCCGCAAATATGCCCGACTGTGAGGGCGGGCACAAGCCGGCGTGAGTAGGTTAAACGTTGAGTTTTATAAGGGCACCACGGGGTGACCAGCCCCTCCTCACCCAGCCCCACCCCTCCCACCCCCCACCCAGCCCCACCCTCCCCACCTAGCCCCTCCCCACCCAGCCCTTCCCCACCCAGCCCCTCCCCACCAGCCCCACCCAGCCCCACCCTCCCCACCCAGCCCCTCCCCACCCTCCCATCCCCACCCAGCCCCTCCCTGCACGACGGACACAATAATCCCATGTGGGCTGGTGTAACCAGGAGGTTCCTACCAGTAAAACACCTCCATTAAGTTCTACAGAGTAGTTGGCCTTCTGTTTTGCCTTTTATAAGCGGCATTGTTTGCAGTTGAAGGCGTCAATTGACGTTAACGTCTGTTTTAATGTTCACTTTGCAATGCCAGACGCGTCGTTCTGGATTGAACATGTCAGAAACGCACGAAGATGTGAAAATCTCGGTAAGGAGGACCATTATTTACCACGAGCAATTGCACATCCATTTTTGTTGTGCCCAATAAATGCCATTCATGCCAAAGTATACTGCAGTACAGTTTGGACCTATTTTCATGGGGAACTTTCTCTCGTTTACATGTCAGACATTGACAAGTGTTGAAAAGTTGAGATTACAATGAATGACGTTGAGAATTAACTATACAGTAATTGCATTGTATGCGCCAGTTTGAAAAGACCGAGAAACGTAAAATGTACACACTAGCCTTTGGCCAGAATATATTGAAGATGTCATCGCAAGTAGCACGTGACATTTTATTTTGGTTTAAATGTGAGCTGCATGTACCTGTAAGGCCAATAAACATACGCCATTTCCTTCACCAAAAAACTCTTATCTTTATTATTTTCAAAATGTATGCTATTCCCACATTGGTTTCAATTAAAGCATGCCAGTGTAATCCAATGGACGCTTTTTATGTTTCTTTCTCACAGCTTGAGTGTTGCCTAAAGGAAGCTTTAAATAAAAATGGATTTAAAATTGTTGATGATGCTCTCGAAATGAAACCAAGCGACATAGACTGCCGCTGCAGTGAAAACCTTTTGTCAATCTTGGATAATATAGTTAATGTGGTAAGTAAAACAACGGTATAGTTCTTAAATTGAGCAATGAATTGAAAACTCTTGTGTATTTAGCAATATAGGTAACAAAAACTACCCTTCCAAAGCACAAGTGTTAGTGTGAGAGCATTTGTTAATCTCTTTAACATAGGCATTTCCATTGCACTTTTAAATTGTATGAACGGTTAATGTGTGGTCAACACGTTATTAGTATGCCAGTAAGCAGTTTTTGAGGGAAGGTGACATCTACAGAATGTTTATTGGTAAGAGGGGAAGTTGGCAAGTCGTATATTTTTGCTGTGCCGTTTAGTATTTGAAATGTAGGTGATGAGTTTTATTGCCCTATAATAAGGTAGTACAGTATACAATTCTCGACACTAACTTATTTCACAAAGACTACGTGATTTGTACCTGTAAACATGTTTTCTTATTTTCTGTTTTCAGGATATACAAAGAGGAAAATATGACCACATTGCACTCGTCATGAGGTGTCTTTGCTACTTCTCTATTCCCACTAATGAGAATTTCTCTTTTATGATTGAACAAGGGCTGATCCAGAAGATAAGTGTCAACAGTTTTGTAGTAGTGTTTCGCTGTTGTATCTGCGGTTTAAAACAAGTATAAGTACTTTGGTTCTTTCTAGTATAAGTAATTTGAATGGGATTTTAATATAATTGTATCAAATCATTTACTAAAAATGTATCCATGACTTATGAAACATATACGAGGCGGTATTCACTTCTATTGTACACCTTTATGCTGAAAATGCTTAACAACACTCACAAATTGGTTCATAATATTATGAGCTAACTGGGAAAATGTTTTGCCTTTGGATTTCTAAAAGTAGGCAAATTTTAGACCAGTTCACCGTTCTGAGTCTAATCACCGGTGTGGCGTGTTGAATGCTGTAGGTTGTGTGGTGTTATTTAAGCAAAACATTCAACATGGGATGCATGCAGCATAGTTCTGCAAATAAAACTGAAATGTCAAATATTGGGTAAAGAAAATATTGTGTGCAAAAGTGATTACAAAAAATACAGATTGTAATAAAAATGTATTACAAGTAACAAATAAGCCGACAATATTCATCGCCATATCTCTATCCAATTAAAAAATCAAACGTTATCTTCACATTATCAGCCACATGGCCTTCTAAGAGTGATTTGTGTCATGGCATTAGTTAAATGCAAGCAAGCTCCGTTCTGGTTTCAATATTCAGTGCCCAATCGCTATGTCGAACCCTGTCCAGACTGCGTGGCAGATATAATGTGGACGGACAGATGGGGAGGAGGTATATTCGCTTATTTCCACCGATTTATTGTCACGATTTCTTGTTTTGATTTTGTCATTACATGTTAGAGTGGTTTGAGCACGTAAAAGAGGTGAACGCGTCAGATCTAATTTCTGTTAAGTCATTTACAACTTTACTTGAAGATGTTTTTGATGCAATTGTGGTAAGATCTTAACTATTGTTCTCCCATACATTTAATGGCATATCCAGTTATAAACATTTTTGCAGCTTTAACTTGTTATAATAATGCTTTTTTTTTGCAATATGTTAGGCGGTGTCAGAATACAGTCAAAAAGGTAATTCATTTAATATATTATTTACACATATGTAAAGTTAATTTCCAATGTTTAATAGATAATTTTTATGTCAAAAAATACATTTATACTTTTTTTTTGCATTTTCATCGACAGGAAACAGAGAAATTTTGAATGCATTTTTACTTCCAACCAGTCTTGTTGTTCAAAACAATGCCTTTCATTTTTCCTGTCGAATTGAGGTAAGGATGCCTGTTCAAAATTTTGTTTTTATATTTATAAGTAATGATGTCACTTTACATTTTATTTTCGAACAATTATTACTCTTGTCTTCAATCCAAATGCAGGCCATACGAAGTTTAAACATGGTCCTGAACCAAACAAATTCAGCTGTAAAGCGACAGCTCTCTTCCACCGCAAGTGTACGAACATTGATGTAGGTTTGGCTGTTCTGATCCATCCCACAGTTGAATTTTAACATCTCAATCATATAATACGTAAAAAAAAGCAAAAAGTATGTTGCTTCATCGTGTTTTTGAACCCTTTTTATGTTTTGTCTGTTTTTCCATATCCATTGTGACATAAGAATGGAATGGGCGGAGCTGCTTCCTATAGCTGGGGGTAAGGCAGTGGTTTTGAAATTTTATTTTCACTTTTGCAGTATTTCTTTGAGCATATGTCACACTTTTGTTTTGTGTATATATTCCGGTAAACCTTTTTGACATTGCAGATTATGAAATGCAAGTGGCATTGGTTGAATCGCTGTGCAGGTTGAATAGTGAGAAAAAAAGATATGAGTTGGCACATATGTGGTTCAAAAGCAAGTACATAGAAAGTCATTTTACTTCTATAAAGGATTCAGCATTTGAAACTGTAAGCTTTTATATTTTTTATGGTTCAATTTATAAACTCTTATATGAAGATAAAAACGCTTTACATGATTCTGACTGTTGAGCACAACTCGAAATTTAAGTACACTGCCTGGAAATTCATCAAGACTGCTTGAACGTGTAATGTGGACTGCTTGTAAATTCGGGAATTAGAATTTCAAATTCCTTGAAAATTAAATCAATCTGCTTGTATTTTTTTTGCTATTCCTTGACTTTCTGAAATTGTAACTTCAGCATATAATTTCTTATCATTCTGGATACCACTGAAGCATGATAGCTGAACGCTGATCGTATTGTATTGTTAAACATAATTCTGGTCCGTTACAAGTCATGTCTTTCTTTACAGGATGGTCGAAAGTTTATAAATGCCATGAACAAATCTTTGGGAGAAAAACAAAGGTATTACACAAGATATTAACGACTGTTAATGTACAATAATGCTGTATTTTGAAACAATAAATAACTTGTGCATTTTATTTCCACAGTGTTTATTCATTACCTTGTGTGTGTGTCTACTTCGACGAGTATCAGGTAAGAAATCACAGTACATTTGTGTTATTTTTCGTGAAATTCATTTTCAATAGGATCTATTTTCGTAATATATATTAATGTTGAATTCCATTTTTAGCTCAGAAAACCAAATGATAAAAGGCTTGAAGAATTTTGGATCGATTTTAATATTGGCAGCCACAGGATTTCTTTCTATGCGATTGATGAAAGTCAGTTAACGCAAGTAAGTACTCTAAAATGAAATGCATGTTAAATAAAATCATGATTATAATAACAAAGTTCAATTTTAAATAATATGTGTTAGAACCAATAACATTTGTTTTTTATGCGCTCCTTAAACACTTTAGGATCCTCTCTGGGAAATTGTTAGTCTACCAGAAGAAATGGTAACAAACTATTCATTTGGTAAGTGCTTGTTGTTGAAAAAACATTGAAATAAAAAACTGTCGCAAAAAATCCATGGAAATGTAATGATTTAGTAGAGAAATTATTGTAAAGTTACATTTACTTCAACGATCATGTTCAACTTGTCAGCTCTGCTATCCAATAATGCTTCGTGTGGTGACAGGGTCCTGCGTTTTTTCTCGCCACATTTAGAAACCTGAGTTTTAGAGTATTTGGCTGCAATACATTTCCACATGATGAGCCACTTTGTTGTGCTATTATTTGTAGCCAGGTCGCTTCTGAAAAATAGCTCTATAGCTCAGTGGGCCTTACCTGGTAATATAAAAATGAAATAGTTTAACGTAAATTACTGTTGCAAAAATGTGGCTGTAATTTTTGCGTTACTTTAACATAAATTAATGTGTATTTCCTGTGAACTGATTCTTTAAAATCGTTAAAATATATATACTTTTACAAGAGCATTTCATAGTTCAGTAAATGGAAAAATTACCACCTGCTTTTTCAGATTTCAAGATTCAAGTCCAAGCTCTTGCTATTTGTTTCTCAAAGAATGTAACATTTTGCAACCTTGAAGGGAAATGCATTAAAATAATTTTTAATAATCATCCGAATTTAATGGACATAGTGTACAAGGTTTATGGAAAATCCAAATGTGAGGTTAGTATTCTGTGACTGACAGTTTTCATGATTACATGTGTGGATAAATACATAATGTAATAAGTACTTATTTAAAGTGCTCCAATCATACATTAATTACAGAATTGTGTATTTTTTGCAGAATATTAAAACCAAAATGAAGGTATCAGAAGCAAAGATGATAACTTCAGGAAATCCACTCGTGGTAGTAATATTTTGTGTTATGATGTAATGTCTGCTAATTGCCTTATTTCATAATGTGACATTTACAATTTTTTCATTATACAACATTTACTTTCTTACAATTGTTAATTTTCCCAAATGCATGTACCTAATGGAAAATAAAATAGAATGTGTGGAAAGATTAAAAACACGTTTTTTATATAATGTATTTACTAATTTTTTTTTTTAGGTATCTGTACCAGAGAGCCAAACAGATCTGTATTCAGAGACTTTAACAAGTGATCCTAAATGCACCACAGATCATAATGACTGGAGCAAAAGTCTTTGGTCTCAAGTACAAACAAAAACTATAACCACATTGAGTATTGGAAAAGCACATGTTAGTATTTTCCTTTGTTACACATTTTGTTATATATCTTATGTATAGAATTATGCAAAAAAAAATTCATCAGTAAGTCACATTGTTTAAGCAATATCCTTTGTATTGCACTTTCATGTTTATAGGACTCTAGTAGAAAAGAAAACGTTTATGTGGGCTTGAGGCAAACGGTGAAATCGTTTAAACTTACCGCGTCTGCCTCAATGGTCAACCAACATAAGGTTTTATTTTCTGTGTTACTTAATGCCTTACATTAGTTTGCATAGTAGTAATGCAGGTGGATTAATTGTATTTACACTGACCAGATCATTAACACTCATTGTTATGCATGGCAATACTTCTCATACTTGACATTGCTTTCCATTGGTGTATTAAGTACAGAATTTAAATAACTGAAACATTCCACTTGGTTAAAACTATTTCACATAACGGGATGAACCTATAATGTATATCAAATAGAACGGTATTGTGTATGCATTTTGCAACACACATGTGCAATGTAATTTATGACTGAGTTTACGAGCCTTTTTTTCTTTCAACAGGGACGCAGTTCTGTACCCATCGGTTTCAGTAGAACATCAAAAATAGCTAGTGGTGGATTAACTGGTACATTTTTTTTATACGATGATGTAAAAGTAACATTTTCTAAACACATTATTGCTTTGTCATGTTTTATTATTCACTTGATATTTTGTCTTTGCCAAAAACAGTATCACCAAGATCGAAAACTAAGAGGAAGTTACCACTTGACTTTACCAACTCATCAAAAAAGCAGCAATTATCATTACCTGCAGGTGATGTCAACCCACAAAGGTGTAAGAACTATATATGTCTTACTTGCATGCGTGCAGTGAATGTGGTTGACTTGAAATTGTTGATGTTTGGTTGATTGTGATGTGTGTTTTTCAGCAAATGCCAATACGTTGGAAGCGCAGCAAAGAAAGGTTGTTCCAGATACTTTAATCATTGACCAATCAGCACAGTCAAAGTAAGTTATTCATAAATGCATAATGTACCATCCTCTTTGTGATATCCAAGTTAATAATTATTTATTTGGCAGACAAAATCATTTTAAGATCCCCTCATAGGCTTGTATACATCTCATGTAATTGTCAAAAGGTTCCAGAGGTGGTAATTATGCTTGCATTTACGTAGCAATGTAATTTTAGCTAGAATTTCACCACTGGCAGCCATAGGCCTAATGTTTGGTGTGACAAAAATAGAGCCCAGTTTGTGAGAAATGTATTTTAACTAAAATATATTTTATGTTTTGTCCATCACCTTCTGAAGTAACACCTGTTTAAATTTGCTTTTACAGGATTCATTTCCAGAATAAAACAAATATGAATATTAGAAATAGTGTTGATAACACAATTACAATTGTTAAAGCACCAGGTATGGTGGCAAACATCCAAACCCAGGAAAATGTACAATGTCTTGATGTGAACAATTGTAAGCCTTCTATTACATTGCATATTTAACAGCTTGACTGATATTATAAATGTGCATAATAAGCCTTTAATCGTGTAGGCAACCAAAATGTGTTTTCTCATTTTACAGCAAGGCGACTGTCAATGAATCTTACCAAAAGTTCAAAAGAAGTAATACATGGAGGAGATAAATCATTTGTCACAGTGAGGGAGGAGAGTAAAATTAATTCAGCAAAACTTAAAAGAAGCCTAGCAAACAACTCAAAAACTATAAAAGATAATGTGGTGGAATCTTGTCAGCCAAAGTCTGCCCATACACCTGATGTTCAGGATATTAACGAAATACTTCAGAATGCACTTGCGATTAGTCTGGAGCATCTTGGGCACATGAAACTACCTACAACTCAAGTTAATATTTTGCCTAGTACCAGCCACACAACAACCGTAGACGATGTTATGCGAAGTAATGTGGTGAGTGGTAAACTTTAAATTTGAAAGCTTTTACTCAAAATTAGCATTTGCAATATATATTATAATCCACAAGAAAACATAATCGTAATATTACAAGGGAATAAAATATGTTTTAGTATGTTCTGGAAGCCACACTGAACATGCTTTTTGAGTGTTCAGGAGGCCACAGAATATTAGTAATTAAATTACAGCCCTCATCCCTGTCAGTCATGCAAACTGCATCTCACATGTAATATATTTTTAATGTCATAGTTATAATAAAATCAGAACACAATAGGCAAGTTACACGATTAGCTAAACATCTTCAAGCACAATTGGATGTGTAATATGCCATCTCATACTTGAGTAAAATATACTATTGTGTTTATCTCTTTAGGGGAGAACTGACACAAATTTGCCAAATGGGAAGCCAGCCCACTCAGAGCTTAAGAAGCCATTGGTAAATGAAAAAGAAACTCACAAATTACCTGCCACCACAAGGTATCCATTTTAAATGTACACTCAAGTGCATCATTACACAATGCTATATTTTTAAAACAAGGTGTTAAATTCTACCATATACCTCAAAAGCAATTTGTTAAATATATGTACTGGCTATTAATAGGCATATATGTCTTTGTTAAAACCTCAGATGTGAAGATGAAATTGAAAGCAGCCAACTGCAAGATGTTAATGTAAGTTAATTAGGATCTCAGAATAGAATATGTTTTGGCATACTTATTTTGGCTGGACTCCGTCTATAAATAGCTATAATAATATTTAAATTCCTTTGCTAATCCACTGCTCAATGAAAGCCTCCCCATACTGTGTTAGTTACGGAAGTTGTTTGACTATACTTCACCATCCATGCTAGGTGATGCTATTTAGTAACAGACTCACCCAGGATCCGTTTAGATATAACTTGCCACTGGTATTAGCTGTGGCCAAGAATCCAACTTACTGGAAGTTATCAGGTTCATAGCAGTCTACTAACCACACCATCATGGCTGTCATCTGTATGTACAGAAATATCCCTTTTACGTTGTCACTTTATTACTACCACTATCTGATTTGCGTTGCCTCAACCCACAATTACGTCCCTGACTGCATTGTCCGTCCTTTCTCATCCATCGCCTCAGCCTTCGATTCCACATCTGTAAAATGCTTTAATTGACATCGTTTCGATATTCGTTGAACATTTCAGGAACGCATCCCCGACGTAAACCAGGGAATTACTGTACGTATATTTCTATAATTTAATCCCAGCATCAAAGTTATAATTTTAACTTGATAGGTCACATTATTAAAATTAAAGTGGCTAATATTTTATTTTACAAAATAGATATGTTCGTGGGTTTCTTTTCACAACCCTTTTGACTGGATAATCTTTTTGAAAAATACAATACAAATTATATATATGTAGACAAAACTCAATGTTGTAATCACACAATCAAAATGTCAAAGCTGGATGTTTCATTTTTAATAACGCACGTAAACATGTATTTGAAATAAACCCCATGACATATACAACAAGCATTTCAGTCATCACTGCAGATGGTACAAACAATTACAATTTTCCAAATAAATATATGTGACCCATAAAATGTTCTGTGATCTTACAGATATTGCATTGTAGCTCAATTAAAGAAACCATTATCGAAAAAAGAGTAATTGTGTGATTTTTTTTTTACAGGCAACGAATGACAATTTTCGATTACGTAAAGAAAGGTATTTTTTCACGTGAATTTTGTTTGTATATAATACCATTTAAGAATACTAATTAATATGTTGGACACCATTTAAGTTGGTGAATTCTAAAAATGTTGTTATGTCACTTTAGATTATTTGCAAAAAAGAATATGTCCAAAAATGACACGCATAACATTGGAAAGCAGTTGAAGAGGCCAACCTCTAAAGAGGTACATATTTGTTCTTAACATACATTTTTTTATTGTTCCTGTAAAGCAATTTATTTTAACATAGCTCAGTGCACTGTGTATGTTAATATTTTTTTTTATCTTACAGCCAACGTTACCTAAAGGAAAATGCAGTACCCTTTCTGATTCCCAGTGTAATGCAAGTAATCCTCGGAGCCAAATGAGTTGGCTTTCATCAGTCTCTAAGAAATCCAAGGCCAAATTAAGAGTTTATGGGGAAAAAACTATGAAAAAAATGTCAAGGAATAAGCAAGGTAATTTGCTTCATACAGCAAATAAATATCCTATATTTGCCTTTTTATGGAAGTCGGTAATGGAATGCAAGCTTGAATTTTTTATGTCATTCTTTTCTCACCATTAACGGTACGTTTAAGTATAATTACAATATACAGCTGCACACCACTGTGTAAGCTACAGTCTTTGCTGTGTGAGATGGAAACTAATGATTTATAAATTCACAGTCTCTTTTATATGTTTTATTGTTGATGCAGCAAGAGCAAAATATTCCAAACAGCAACCAGCAAAACAGAGAGACATACAACGAATATCATTGGCTTGCACAAAGCAGCATGAAATAGAAGAAAAAAGAGAAAATGTCAGAAAATGTAATTCACGTAATCATATTTCTTCCCCAAAACAACAAAAAGGAAGAGACATTGGTCAGGGTGCGTCTCATGGAAATGTTGATTTGTGTTTAACACAAGAATTTAATCAAAGATTTGAAAAGTCACGTGAGAGAGCAATTTCTACAAAAACTGACTTGAGCATGAACATTTCAAGTAATTGTAGTTTTCACGTTATTGCACCTTCTGCTTCAAGAAGTGTCTGTAATTCAAGTAAAAGTAACAAGAAGAGTCTGAAGGATACCCATTCAAATGCATTGCCTGCTCAATCAGCTGCTAAAATTACAAGGGACCCCCACAAATATTTAACTTCAGAAAAGGAAGCAGAAAAAGCACTGAGAAAAAATACAGTTGTCAAGGACAAGTCTGAACACGATATTGAAGACATTTTCCTTTCCCTGCGTTCTTTCAGCGATAATTCACCAGAGGTTTGTGAAATGCATAACTATTTTACATTTACTAAGTATTCTTTATCTTTTTCCTCACTTAACATGTGCCATTATTATATTTTTCAGACTGTTTCATCAAGGACGTTTAACAATCCTCTTACAGTGCAAAAAAACGTAAATGTGGACAAAGGAGCTCCTGTAAACCGTGATGTAAACAATGTAACGAGCACTGCTAAAAAGTCTTACTGCCTTAAACCAGACGATTCAGTGGAAAAACTGAGAAGTATGGGTGTTTCTTCCGTACACTTTTTATAATGAAGCTAGACAAATTTTACATCACAGTTCTTGTATATCTCTTACACTGCTCTTATTTTTTTTCGTAGATAAATACACCTCCGACGAGATTGAAGATTGTGCTTCTCCATGTATGAACATTGAAATGAGCCCGTGCCTTATACAGGACTACAATATATCACTATCATTTCAGTCGTCCAACCATGAGGTGAAACAAAGCAGATGCAACTTACACCAAAGTAATTAGAACAACACATATAAGCGTGTATATGTACAGACCTTTTGTCAATCCACTGGTGGGTGAGGGCTTCTGCACGCCATGCAGAATGTGGGGGTTATATGCTGGTCAGTCGGTGCAGGTTGGTGAAGGCAGGAACATCGATGTTGAGGCACAGTATAGTGCAATGTATATTGTTGAACTGACCTGCTGAAAGTGTAGCCCTGCAGCAGCCTACAACACCTGCACAAAACAGTTCTGCATTAATCAGTTTTCAATCTAGATTTAAAAAGCGCATAGCCTCAGTGGCTTCCTAATATCAGAAAGAAGAGCATTCCAGACAACCGCAGAAGAGCATCTGAAAGTGCGCAATACATGGTGGTCACTCATACATGCACTATCCAGGCTCAGTTCTACTTAGTTTCTGAAATTCGATTAAATCAAGTGCATTCTTCGAGATTTGAGCATTGGCTATAGTATGTTGCAATAATATAATATATTAACTATCTTATTTAGAGTTATAACATACAGTAATTATATGGGACTGTATAATGAAATTAATAGAATTGACATTTTACATACAGAGTTTTTTTTACCATCGTTATTTAATGTGAAGGGTGGGAATCTTCCATTTGCGACTTATGACTTGAAGGTGCAGACAGCAGGAATCACACTTGACCAAAATGTTATGGCTGACATGAAGTCCACACAATTTTTGAAAGTCACCCCCCTATAATCATCAAATAAAACACATCTATCAATATGAGGTTATACTTCAGTAAAAGTAACATTTTCACGATACTTTAAAAAAGTCAATGACACACTATAATTACATTTGATCGATTTCTTTACAACATTGTGCAAGTGAAGTATAATAATAAAGATTATTCATCATTAAATATGAGCAATGCTATTATAATGCCAAATCATTTTAATATAGGTGCCAATGTGGGAAATGTAACACGTTGCATTGTTTTTGCATGTTTTTTTAGGATTCAAACGAAATAGTTTCACCAATACCCTCCCTGCATTACCCACACTCTCCATGCATGGTCATAAGAAAAAATTATAAGAAGGTTATTAGCTACTCAGACGAATCAGGTTTGCCTATATAGAAAATGCTATATTCAACATAATGTTCAATCTAGAAGACTGCTTGTGACCAACTGATATCAGCATATTACCATATCTTTTTAAACTGAGAATAAACATTAGTTTCTACTTTTTGTTGAAAACAAAACTATTGGTTGTGCTCTTGGTGTACATGTATGCAGCCCTTGTGTCATATGTGGACATATAGACGTACAGTACAACAATGAATGTTTCAGATGTTTGTAAAAATCCCTGCAGACCATTGATGCTTATTTTATGCATTTTGGTCACTCCTTCAAACAATATCCAAGCTCAACCGTGCTTAGCTTCTGAGGAGCGGGCAGTTTCTAGGTGATTTGGTCCGAACTGTCCTATGTAAAGTAATAAAGTGTGACTAATTTTAGACATTTAATAATAAACACATAAGGTGTGTTTGCTAAGATTGTGAAAGTCAGCTTGTTATGTCTAACGATCAAGTTTTTCTATTTGTTTAACCAGGTGAGAACTCTAAGAGACCAGGCTAGTCTAATGTCCAATAGCGACCTGGGGCATTAGTCTGCCAGTAGGGGATGATGATTGATGTATGCTCAATTGAGTCATTTGCGTGAAATTCTCGAATGTAGCAATTTTGGACCGTGACGCTCGTACACAATAGCACCACGGTGGCAAGATTTTAACTATCTCACCTGGTATATAGGAAGTCGTGGGTTCGATCCCAGCCCTGACGTCTGTATATTTAGATTAAGCATGTTCTCCCCGTGGTTGCGTGGATTTTTCTCATGGTCCTCCGGTTTTTCCCTCCATATTTAGAAACGGGAAAATGTCAAAACTGGGTGGTTTTTAACTTTTGCCGACAAAACTGGATCGCAAATGACAAAACTGGGTGGTCTTGGAAAATGACAGGCAAAACAGGGTGGTGCTTT
>JAAXLI020001454.1:0-14876 GCA_014621495.2 Entosphenus tridentatus
TTGTGGACCACATGATCAAACCAATCCATCTATTGTGGGCCACATGATCCAATCAATCCATCTATTCCTCATTAGGTCCTCCAAAATGGGAGGGGTGGGGTTGGGTGGAGAGGGGAGGGTGGGGAGGGGTTGGGTGGGGAGGGGCTGGGTGGGGAGGGTGGGGCTGGTTGGGGGGTGGGATCGGTGGGGCTGGGGAGGGGCTGGGCACCCCGTGGTGCCCTTATGAAACTCAACGTTTAACCTACTCACGCCGGCTTGTGCCCGCCCTCACAGTCGGCCATATTTGCGGAATACACCAGGCCGCTGTTGACCCTGGCCATTGACCGAGCAACCCAACGTTCATACCAGCTCCCTCCGCAGGAATGTGTTTAATGCTATACGTGGGCGATCTTTGTCTTTGTATGCTGAGCGTGCTTTCCCCCCTCCCCCCCCCCACTTAGTCATACGAGGACATCCTCAAGGACGTGTGCGACGAGGTGGGGCTCCTGCGCACGGTCGTGCGCAACCAGGAGCGCCGCATCGGGCAGCTCGAGGAGTCGGTGTCGTCGCTGACTCAGGCCTTGGAGGAGGCGCTCGCCATGGTCGACTCGGACGAGGAGCCCTCCCGGTCGACGGGTGGCCGGGACTGGCGCTGGGATGGACCGTCGAGCGGAAGGGACGCGGACGCCGGACGCGGGTGGGGACCGCCGTCGGCGCGCGCACAGGCAGACAAAGCGGCGGCGGCGGCGGTAGGAAGGAGGGAGCCCCTCCCGGACCCAGACAGGGCCAGAGACAAGGGCAGAGATGTCGCTGTCGACAAGCGTTCGGACGAGGGTGGGGTTAAGACGAAGGAGAAAGAAGGCCGTTCGCACTCGGAGAAAGATAAGGCGAAGGGGAGAGGGAATGAGGCCGAGACGCGCACGGACAAAGCCAGGGATAAGGCAAAGGGCGGGGATGACTGTTCAGGCAAGGGCAAAGCTGCAGACAGTGAAAAGAGTGTCGAGAAAGTGAGGGCTCAAGCAAAGGACAAAGACGACCGTGCGGACTCAGCGACGCATTCAGAGAAGGACAAAATCAGGGATGGGGAAAAAGGCAGAGACAAATCGGTGGACAAAGAAGCGAACCTGGACAAAGCCAGAGATAAGTCTAAAGATAGAAGCGAATGTTCGGACAGAGCCAAGGACAGAGTATCGGACAAAGAGAAACACTTTAACATCGAGACACTGCTCGACAAAGACAGGCAGAAAGACAAACACTTTAACATCGAGACACGGTTGGACAAACGCAAGGATAGGGGCAACCACGAGGAGACGGGGGCGCACACGGGGAAGGACACTCCCCACGGGGACACTGAGGTGAGCGTTAGCGAGCCTAGGCAGACGGATGCGGACAAAGATGTCCCTGCCACCATTTCGGGTGCAGGCGAGGGTCACACGGAGACACCTGCCACAATAGCCGAGGTGCCCTCGGACAAAGTGGACTTGCACTCAGACACAGGCAAATCGCCAGGCACTCAGGCGGTCGTGTGACGCTCGTTCCGGGGGTCGAGGGGGGAGGGGAAGGGGCCGCTGGACGCGCGCACGAGCTCTTGAATTGAAATGCTTGACGAAAGAATATCTCGGAACCTTTTTGGATTGTGTCACGATTGTTTCCCAGGCGTTGAGACTATCAGACGTGCTGGGGCCAGAAGGTGCATCCATTGCGGGGCACGTCTTCGATAGAGCCGGCAGAGCTTCACATCTATCGATTTTTTTCAGGGAAAGGCTGGAGAAGCTGATGCTACAGATCTTCTTCTGTTGCCTTTTTTTTTAATAGACACCTCTTAACGAGCAATTCGATGGTACTTCTTGAATGCTGTGCAGTGCGGCACGCCGACATTTCAGTCTTCTGATATATTTATACATTTCGGCTGTCAGGAGTTGGCCAAACCGACCAGTGCGATAAACTAAAGGATGCATTTGGTGCACATCGGTGAGCAGTCTTGAGATCATCAGCTCGCTGCAATCGATAACCCTGGTTTAGCCGCGGGTGACTGCCTGGATTTCCGAACCCAGAACTGCAGCAGTCGCAAATCAGTGCTCAAATGCAGGCGATCGATCAGCCACCCTACCGTGTAACGCGGCTGCATCAAGGCACTTTTTCTTGGAATCGGTCAATTGTTAAGTAGAAATACGTGCTTGTGGATGGCACAATGCCTATTAAAATTGCAATTCTTAATGGGACTGCGTTTGTCTGAGTGACTCGAAGCCTCCTTAGACTTCGCCCCCCCACCACCCCGTCACTTTTCACTTCGTACGACTGGCGCTTTCACCCAAGCAAACCACTACCTTGCCACTGCTGCCCCGTAGTGGAGGCGCGGTGTATTCACGGATTGGGGGTCAAATCAGTCTTTTTGTTACATAGGTCAAACATCTGAGGTGGTATGCAGCTGATCTAGCAATCTGTCTTATTTCTTCTGGGCAGAACGAGTCATTACTAGTTTCTGTACGACACAAAAAGTACTCGAGTAATGGAGTTTCGTATATAGAAGGAGTTTTAAGCGTGTGCTAAACACACTCAATTTGACTTTAAATCTTTCCACTCGGGAAAGCTTCGCCGCTGAGTCTTCTCCAAGACTCTGCTTTCTCAATGTTTGGCGAGAGGTGAATTTATTTTTTGAGTCTTTGGTTTTTGTAGGAAACTTTTTAGGAATAATCGTTATTTTATAATGCGCCTTTCATATCGAATTATCTCGACGTGCTGTATGTAAAAAAAGATACAGTTTAATCTATCCTCACAAGTACACATACAAATCAAATCGAATTGCAGTAAAACCCGATAATAAATAACAATAATGGTAACTGCACTTGCAACATAAATAGGTGGTGAGATGTTGACTCTCTCACCTGACATGCAGGAGGTCGTGGGTTCGATCCCGATCCTGGCGCCTGTATATTTGGAGTTTGCATGTTCTCCCCGTGTTTGCGTGAATTTTTTTCTCCGGGTCCTCTGGTTTTTTCCTCGACATTTAGAAACGTGCGTTTTAGAGTATTTGGCTGCTATACATTTCTACATGATAAGCCACTTCGGTGAGCTTTCATTTGTGGCCAGGTTGCTTCTGAAAAAGAGCTGCATAGCTCAAGTGAGCCTTACCTGGTAAAATAAAAAAAATATAAAAAAAAAAATTATTCAGACAAACCACAATAAAAGCCAATAATAATTGCACTCGGTATCGGTAAAACTACTGGAAAAGCCAAACGCAAAATTAAGGACTGTATATTTATTATCAGCTTCGATGAGAATTATTACACTCAACATTACACGTGAAATACAATGACATCCAAAAAGCAGGCATCTCTTATGAAAGCGTACAAGATAACCCCCAAGTGCAGATGTACACAGCAAGCCTGGTTGCTGTACTGCCCTACACAAATCATACTTCATTGCCCAGTTGATGGTCGACTCATGGCTGATTGATTGGTCCACCAGACCAACCTCCCGTGCTGCCGGATTGGACATGCAGGAGAAACACCGTGTCAGCCGACCGGTGACAATTGTGAATTAAACCCTTGCAGTACTAAAGGCTCACACCCGGCAGGATTACTCCGGTGGCCGTTTGGGCGCCATGGTAGGCGAGATGTTAACTACCTCGCCTGGTATAGAGGAGGTTGTGGGTTTGATCCTGACCCTGACGCCTGTATAGTTGGAGCGTGCGTGTTCTCCCCGTGGTCGCGTGGATTTTTCTCCGGTTCTTCCGCTTTTTCCCTCCACATTTAGAAACATGCGTCTGGAGTATTTGGCTGCTGCTAAATTTCCACGCGATAAACCACTTCGTTGAGCTATCATTTGTGGCCAGGTGGCTTCTGGAAATTAGGTATTTAGCTCAGTGGGCCTTACCTGGTAAAAATAAAAAATAATGGTTTAGTTGTATACTCTTTGGTTCTTTCAGTAAAGTCACGTAGGTATTCTTATTCTTATTTTAATTTTTTTACCTACGTGCCTTTACCGAAAGAACCAAAGAGTATGGATCCTTGCAGTCACGAAAACTTCAAATCTAGAATGGTTCAGTTTAGTTAGCGTGCATAAACACCGAGGGATGGGATCGAGCGAGAGGGGACTTGCAATATGGAGAGACGCATTTCTTAGCTGCTCTGCTGCAAGAGAGGCGCCAACACCTGGCTTCTTCCTAGGGGGGTTCTAAAACATTTGCCCAATAATAGACGTCTTAACGTGGCCGTGACGTCTAATCAGGCCAGTTCACGAAAATTCAAGGGGTCCGCAGTGCGTGGCTGTAGTCAAGGTCACACGTGGACACTTGCAATTTGCATCAACTGCAAGTTGTAATTAGAATATGCGCACCATTGGTACCTCATTTGCCACTAAAAAATTATGATAATTGTTTTTTTACACTTTTATCTGGCAACAAAACTGACACCTTTTTTTACGAGGAGTCATGTTTGCATAGACCACAATACCTGCAGTCATAATGCAAAAAAATATATAACTCTGATAATGTATGCACTGTCCTTGAAGTTGATTGGTCCACACCCGAGACAGCTTTCCTTAGAGCCTAGTCTCACATGGGTTGGACCAGATGACGCCAAAAGGCGCACAACTCAAAGACAATGCACCATCAGAGTATGAGAGCTCGGGGTAAGCATTTACACAATTGGTACCTCATTTGCCAGTAAAAAATATGATAATTGGTTTTTTACCCTTTTATCTGGCAATAAAACTGACATCTTTTTTACGAAGAGTTATGTTTGCATAGACCACAATACTTGCAGTCATAATGCAAGCAAAAAACAAATAACAACATTGTTATGTTTTTTGTTTGCATTATGACTACAGGTATTGTGGTCTATGCAAACATGACTCCTCGTAAAAAAGGTGTCAGTTTTGTTGCCAGATAGAATAATCGCAATGTGCCGAGCTATTAACGTGATCGTGTGCCAGATGAATGGCAGTGAAACTCATCCTATTCACCGTTCTGTATTCTGCACCCGCAACTCGTGTGCATTCGTGACGGACTGGACTCAAAAGAGTCCGCGACAAGAAATGCCGAGACTTACTTCACTAACAATCGACCTTCCGATTATCCACTCGTATGCACAGATACGAGTCGTAACACAGAACTAGTGGCCAATCCCATCCCATGAACCATTCTTATTTTCGCAGCTTTTGAACCAACCCAAATGTGCCCATGAGAGAGGCCTCACGGAAGCATTTTATTTAGCCGGGCTGTGTGTCGAGGCGAGGATTGGGTGGATCAGGTGATAAAATTCCCTGTGGGCATCGATGAGGTTCTACACCCTGGCTTGCCAGGAGAAAGCAGTACAGCAAAATGTGGACCCCCACCAGTTCCATCTGTATGGGATCGAATATTACCCCCTCGCACTAGTGGTGCTCTGGTTTCCTCCCACGTGTAAACACTCACGAACTGTATTCTTAGTTCTTTCGGTAAAGTCACGTGACTTTACCGAAAGAACTAAGAATATGAATCCTTGCAGTCACGAAAACTCACGAACTGGCCGATTACACCTTACCGTACAAAGGACTCCAGGGAGCTTGGGGGGAAATTTGGTGCTGTCAAACCACTTGGCTGTCTTTCCCATGTATGGTTCTTCCCCGCATCTCCGAGTCGTGTTTTTTTCTGTCTCTCAGAGTGAGCGATAACCGTGCATGTGTATGCACGCTGGACTTCTTTTGCACCGTGCGTAGCCAGCCGTGCTGATCGGAGGCGCACGTTACAAGTAGAAATTACGTAGTTGTACATTTTCTCCTATTCGCGACACTCAAACGTGGATGAGAGGAGTAACCGGGAATTGGCCGTGATTTTCCACGCAGGAAAATAGCGGAACGTGCAGATCCACCCGTAGCGCCCCCTGATTCGACAATCACCAAAAGTAAAGAATCCCAGAATTGTGACAGTCCATTGAATGTTGGTGGGAAGGGGAGGGACTTAGAGACAAGAGGTTGGTTTGTGATGAGGCTTGTGATTGGCAGTCCTTGCCGGTCGCATATCGACCGTACAAACCCTCAGGGATATCGCACAAGCAACGAAGGAAGCTTTGGAGAAGCGTGGTGGTGTTGGTGGCATCAGTGACATTGTGATGACCCCCCCTTGACAATGTCAAATATGGAAAAGAAAACTCTACAATAATAAAATAATCGCTCAGATTCACAATAAATGTACACGTTGTGGGAGGAAAACCCCTTTGCACTTTCACCAGTCTCGTGTGTTTGCCGCATTGTACCGGCCACAGTGGGGTGGTGTTAAGAGTGAATTTCCATTAACAGGTCAACGTTATTCAGCCGGCTCATGACACCGTGCTCTGTTGAAGTTTCCCCGCAGTGGGTCGAGCCAGTGCTGCTCAATGTAATCAACCAATTCTAGAGAAGGAAAGGTCCACAGTGAATGGAATCTCTGCTGACACGCGTACACGACCGACAGATTTACGGTCAACGCTGGATGGAGGGCCTCCTTTCCACGCAATGCGGCTCACGTGGGGATTAATTGACCATGAAGTCTAATGTCAGTGCGGGTCGGCGATGAAGTGCAGCATAGCTGCGGGAGCATAGAAGTACAATACAACGAAGTAGGGCAATGGGTACAGGAACCAGCGGTCAGTTTCAAGCTGGTGTAAAGAGAAACGCGTTTCTTGTGACACTTTCACGAATTGGCTTTGGGATGAGAACTTTGTGGACTTTAATAATTATTAATTGGCTCATATTCTTCCTTCTCCTCCTTCTTCTTTCGTATGGCTGATGTAGATGCAGAGCAGCAACTACAAATTCACACTCAGGTGGTCAAGCCAGATAACTGCGTCAGGAGCACCGGAGTGCATCGCTGTGATGTCTCCTGCGTGTGAACGCGTGTGCATTAATCCACGTTGTAACGGATGTAATATTTAATCCTCTCCCCCCCCCTCCCTCTCCCTGTCTGTGTTGCTTTGGGAATAAATCGCACGCGGTGCAATATTCACCGTACTTCCGTATGGGTGGACAAAACCTGGAATAAAAAATAATGAAATCGAAAACGCGAGTTCCCAAAGAAGGACGTCTCGATTTAACGCTAAAACCTCCGATGCGGCAACACTGAGCCGAGGTGTGTGTCAGTCGATGGTAAACAGAAGCGTTTCCCAAACGCCAGTCCTCACGACCCAATTGACTCGCAAATATGAATTCAGTCATTCCACGCTGCACGCGCCAGATGATTGTTAATCACGTCCCACGTGGCACGCTAAGCAATTAACGCTGTCTGCATCGCGTTGAAGAAGCAAAGGCAAAGATCCCCCGTATAGCCTTGCCAGACGGTTGGGGCAAGTGCTGTTATCGATGGAACACATGTACACACACGCGCGTGTATGCACGCATGTGTACGCACGCCCACACCGAGAGCTCAACCTTAATTGGAATCTTCTTTCTATTAACCCAGACGGCGTTAATTGCTTAGCGCCGCATGTGTGGGAACATGTTTTTACAGTCGTCTGGCGCATGCAACATGTAACGAGTTAATTAGCATACTCTTTGGTTCTTTCGGTAAAGTCACGTAAAAGGGATAATAAAATAATAAAAATAAGACAATAAAAATCTCACGGCGTTTCGACTGCAACACAAGCAATCATCATCAGGTGTGAAAACCACAGCAAGAAAATTTGAAAAAAGTTGCGTTTTTTTTTACATTTGAAAAAAGTGGCGTTTTTTTACATTTTCTTGCTGTGGTTTTCACAGCTGATGATGATTGCTTGTGTTGCAATCGAAACGCCGCGAGAATTGTATTGTTTTATTTTTATTCTTTTATTATTTCCCTTCTACGTGACTTTACCGAAAGAACAAAGAGTATGAATCACTGCAGTCACGAAAACTTCAAATCGAGAGCTAATTAGCATTTTAATTGGGAAAAGTATATTAGTAAACGCGGAAAGACACTGCGTGGTGAGTCTGCGAAGACTGGCATTTGGGAAAAAACCTGGCATAGAGGGACAACACGGTTTAAGTGTTGATGTTGGAAGCAATCACATTGTACTGTGCTGTGTTGTCTTGTGTTACTATTAGAAGTGGGACCGGAGTTTTCCGCTTTGAGAGTCACGATTGCGACTCGTATCTCGATCTCCGACCATTGGGCGAGTCTGCGGCCAATCGCAAATGGTTCAGTGAGACAATTCTAAAAAAACAACAACAACGAAAAGGTTATTTTATATAAGATTTGCTTTTATTCGGTGTGTTTTTTTTTTCATTCAACCGATTCCAATTTGTGCTCAATATTTTTGGGCAGTCGTATCTGTCAGCTGTGTGGTAAGTTCTGTTGCGTTTATTAAAGCGGCTTATGGAGTTTACGTGGAGGATCGTCTGCTGTGCTTCAAGGCGAATGGGCCGACGGAGGAGGCGGGCCAGGTGTCACGTGCGTGACTTAAAACATCACGAACGGCGTTGTGGGGAATAGAAATGACAAAATAAATGAGCGGACAATGTCACGTTATCCGTATCTCGACGCAAAAACAAATAAAAGTACGTCCTACACAAACCCTTCGCCTGGACGTCCTTCTGGGATTGCATAAAAGCAGCATTGATTCAAGGCAAGCAAATTCATCGCCGATTGACATCAAACATTTCCCATCGGCAGAGTCAGGCTTTTTAGAGGGTTTACACTATGAAATCTCCTTTACCAGTGGCAAAATATAGAAATAGGTTTTTAACCTTTCAACTGGTACAAAAACTGACACCTTTATACAAGGGATCATGTTTGCAATAACCATAACACAAGCAGTCAAAATGCAAACAAAAATAAACAACTCATTATCATTATCAGAAGCAACATCAGGTATGACTGCTCCAGCAAAATGACTGTAGCGTATGAAGAGAGCTATTTAGAGACACATGTTTTTATAGGTAGGCCGTGTGGCGTCGCGGGCAGTTGTGTCTCTAAATAGCTCTCTTCACACGCTACAGTAATTCTGCTGGAGCAGTCAGACCCTGATGATGGATGCTTGTGTTGCTTCCGAAACGTCATTTTATTTAGTTGTTTTATTTTGTTTTCACCTACGTGACTTTACCGAAAAAACCCAAAGAGCATGGATTCTTTGCAGTCACGAAAAGTTCAAATCTACAATAATGTGTAGTGAGTTCCCAGGGAGACAGACGACGTAGTCGAGGCACACTCTTTTATTCAACCAAAGGGCGGTAACAATACTTGAAGGGGTAACGGTCCTTTCACCCGTACTCAATGGGAAACACCCCTAGCACCAGAATCGGCCCTAGACCTTTGGGGGCCCTAAGCAAAATTTGGTTGGAGGCCCCTTTGATGTATGATTTTTTTCACCCACTCGCTAGCAGTAACTCTAGGGGGCCCTCTGCTGGCCACGGGGCCCTTTGCAATTGCAAGGGTCGCTTAGTGGCTGGGCCGGCTCTGCCTAGCACTATTCCCTCTGTCCTATTCCCAGTCCTCCGCTAAGAGTGCTATGGGAGGCTATCTGATCCGGCCCTGGTCAAGCACGGATCCCGGCACCCAGCTAACCAGGCCGTGCTCTTACAAGAGCATAGGTCCTGAAGCTCTTGGGGCCGCACCACTGGCTTGCCCTGCTCGGCCCTGACAAGGACAGCGAGCCAGGGGAGTCCCAGGGCCTATTCTGCCGGTATTAAGTCTTCACTGGTAAGCTTCTCACACACTGGCCCCGAGCTCTCTGGCTCCCCACCTTTATAGGAATCCTCTCCGAGGGGTGGAGCTATGGGGGATCACAGCGCCCCCGTGGCCCCCCAGGGTTAACGGATGCGGACGTGGATGTAGACACCCTTGTGTGGGTGCAGACACCCTTGTGTTTCTGTCCGCCTTTCTCCCCATAACAACCCCTACAAATGTAAACCAAAGAAAGGGGGAAAACAAGGATGGATGGTCTCCCCACGCCGTGTCGGCCGTGGTGGTTGTTTGACCATCCGTCACCTCGCTTGTGGCGGCCAGGGCCGGTTCAGATATCACTCGCCACTGATATTAGCCGTGACAGCAAATCAAACTGACGTCAGCCAGTGGCCGTGGAAACAGGTCGGCATGTGATGATGCACAATCATCGATTGCAATCAGTCCCTCTGCAAGATTTGTGCATATAAGGCTCGGTTTTTTGCAGTTTGTGCAAACTGCATACGGATTATTTTCAAATGTTACATTTAGGCTAGGGAGGCATACAAATAATTCCTCATACAAAAAGGAGCATTTATTGCTGAATGAGTTCATCTGTGCTCAAATAAAAGTTATATAAACGAGAAATTGATTAAACATTACAAAGACGGCGAAAAGACTATAACCGATTTTCGAATCGAGTCACGACCTCCAGTCGTGCCAATTTCATCACATTTCTTGGGAGAGGGAATCGTTGCACAAAATAGGAATGAGGAATAACGAAACCATTATTATGAATGGAATAAATTTTTTTTAACCGAGTTGGAAACACAAGAAGTTGCACTCCGATGCCCCTTCTCAGCCTCACTGAATGCCGCAGGAGGTCGTGCGTTCGATCCTGACGCCTGTATATTTGGAGTTTGCATGTTCTCTCCGTGGTGGCGTGGATTTATCCCGTGCTCCTTCGGGTATATTTGCTATAAATTGCCACATTTCACTTCGTTGCACGATCATTTGTGGCTATCATCTTCTTGGTTCTTTCGGTAAAGTCACGTAGAATGGAAATAATAAAAATACAACAATAAAAGAGTGTATTAGTTTTATTTATTATTTCCAAAATATTAGATTTTTTAAATTTTATTATTTCCATTCTACGTGACTTTACCGAAAGAACCAAGAAGATGAATCCCTGCAGTCACGAAAGCTTTAAATCGAAACATTTGTGGCTCGGTCACATTTCATTTTTAAAAAATAGCTAAAAAAAACTCAGTGGGCCTTACCTGTGTAAAATGAACTACAAAGTTTTAATGTAATTCACTCGGGGCCCATGCCTAGCTGCTCCCTCCACTCGCGGAGCTGCCCCAGCGTGACGCCGCTCCCCCCGCACACCACCACCACGATGGGGCCAGGCCGCGGGCCCAGCCGTCCCTCGGCCACGAAGCGACGCACCAGCCCGGAGTAGATGGCGGCCAGCGCGGCTCCGCACGCCGGCTCCACGAGCATCCGCTCATCGTCCAGGAACCTCTGCACGGCGTCGATGGCGTCACGGTCCGAGACGACCTCGGAGAAGACCGCGTGCTCCCGGGCGAGAGTAAACGCCTGCTCCGCCACGCGCTTGGCGCCCAGGGTCTTGGCCACGCTGGAACCACATGCACACATCCGTAGAGGAGTCGGTCGAATTTTTTAAAAAATATTTACCAGGTCGGGCTATGTTGCTTTTTTTTCAGAAGCGATAGCGCAACGAAGTGGCTTGTCCATAACAGAGGTTGTTGGGTTCGGTCGCGTGAATATAAATGTGTCGTTAAAGCCGCCACAACCCGACGCAGATAATTGGTAAGGTTTGTCACATAAACACAAACATGCCAATGAGTTACTAGTAAACCCACAACATTTACAATTCGACTAATTGGAGTAATAGAATTGTAAACGTGGGTTTACTCTTAACATTCGAGTACTCGAATACTCAAATTGTAAATGTTGTGGGTTTACTCTCCAACACACCGGTGTGCTGTACTAGTGTTGCGCCATCATAAGGCGCTGTAGGCAGCTGACCTGCCGCCACGCTCACGGGGCCGACAGGGGGCAGCCGAGAGAGAGCGAGGTGGGTAGAGGTTGACCGAAGGTCAAACCCCCGCCCCTCCGTGACCAGAGGTTGACACCCCAGACCCCCCAGGGGCTAGCGGCTGAGGGAGATGATGGCCCCCCTCCACTTCCTAAGACCCCTTAAGAATTAAGACCTCCTAAGACCTTCTTGGTTCTTTCGGTAAAGTCACGTAGAAGGGAAGTAATAAAATAATAAAAATACAAATAAAACATAATAATTACTTCCCTTCTACGTGACTTTACCGAAAGAACCAAGAAGATGAATCCCTGCAGTCACGAAAGCTTTAAATCGAAACCTCCTAAGACCTTCCAGAAGGTTCTTGAGGGGGGGGGGGCGGGGTCATGAGGGGAGGGGTGATCCCGACCTGGGGATAAAAGGCCAGCCCTCGGGACGGTCGTGGCAGTACTCACCAACTCAAGCTCGAAGACATCTGAAGATCTGAAGGCTGGACCAGCGACCCGGGGAACCTCAACCGTGGCTCTCGCTAAGCCGGGGTTGAAGCGGTCCAGGGCGAGTCCCGTACCCTGGGTGGGTCGGTCGGTCCAGCCTTCCCCTAGCCGCCGTCGCAAGGGACCGGCGTGTGCGTAGCCCGGATTGGGTAGAGTTCGCTAGAAGTGAGGCTGTCTCTCTCCCCCTTAGAATATCGAGTGGAAGGGGTCGTATCTCTCCGTGTTAATAGAGTAGCATTAACAGAGTGTTAAGAGTTGTTCAATAAACGCGTTGCCTCCAGCAGACGTCTCCCTGTGGTTAGTTATAGGACACAACACTAGTAACGAATTGGCACGTTTTGTTTACGTGACAAACCTTACTAATTGGCTGTGTCGAGTGGTGGCGGGTTTAACGACACATTGATATATTTACGCGGTCTAACCCAAAAACCTCTATTATGGATATTGGTCGCGAAAGCCTACGTGTAAAACTGAAGTGGCTTATTTTCATGTGGAAATGTATAGCAGCCAAATACGCTAAGCGCATGTTGTTTTTAAATGTGGAGAGAATAACCGGAGGACCCGGAGAAAAAATCCACGCGACCACGGTGAGAGACACGCAAACTCCAAATATACAGCAGGCATCAGGGGTCGGGATCGAACCCACGACCTCCTGTATACCAGGCGATGGAGTTAACATCTCCTGGCCACCGTGATGATGAGAGAGAGAGAGACACGCAAACTCCAAATATACAGCAGGCATCAGGTTCGGCATCGAACCCAAGACGTCCTGTATACCAGACGAAGTAGTTAACATCTCGCCACCGCGGCGGAAGACCAACGTTTCACGTGTAGATAAAAAAACATTTATACCAATGCGATATTAAACATCTACAAAATATGGAAATACATATGTGTATGTCAATAAACAGACGGTTTCACGTACGCTAACATTTATTCTCACGGTCGAGACTGCCCATGGTGAATAGGTGACATTCCCCCCCCCCCCCCCGAGCCCACCCAAAACCCCCCCCCCCCCCCCTTTGGCTCACATGCTCAGTGCGCTCCCCTCCCCACCTGGTGATGGCCGGCAGCGTGACGAGCTCCCCCGCGCTGAGCGCGGCGTGCAGGCTGTGCGCTCCCTGCGTCTCCACGGCGATGACGGGCACGTCCTCCCAGCCGCCCACCTCCCTGAGCCCCCGCACCACCCCGCAGAGAAGGCCGCCGCCGCCTACGGACACGACGACGGCCCCGGGCTTGGAGCCGGCCCCCAGGGTCGCCTTGAGCTCGTGCACCAGGCTCGCGTGGCCCTCCCACAGGAGGGGATCGTCGAAGGGGTGGACGTAGCAGCAGCCGTCGCCCTCCTCCGTCGACACGCGCAACGCGTGCTCGTTCGTCTCGTCCCACGCGTCCCCCACCACCTGCACGGAGGCGCCCTCCTCCTGCAGCCGCTGAGCAAGGGGAATGGTCCCGGCAAGATGCAGGGGGTTAGGTGCCGGGTGTAGAAAGGAGCAGCCGTGCGATTGTTTAAACTAAAACTGCGAATCGTTTGTGTGTGTGTGTGCGCCAGGTATGTCCCACTGAGCTATGCAGATTTTTTTCAGAAGCGATGTGGCCACAAATGTTGATTGATTTCTTAAAATCTAGATTTACAACTCTTTTCTCTAAACTCATTTTTGTGTTGCCGTCTGGAACGCTCTGTCTTCCGATATTAGGAAGCCATTGGCGCTATACACGTTTAAATCTACATTTAAAACTTTTTTTTTAGAACTTCTTCAATGTGTTTAGTTTGTTGTCCTTCCGATTAGCACGATTGGCGTTGTACGGTGCTAAAGAAGTTCAACATGCACAAATGATAGCTCAATAAAGTAGCTTATCACGTGGAAATGGATTGCAGCCAAACACTCTGAATTGTTTCACTTGACCACGCCGCTGCTTTGGCGGAAAAGGCATCCGATAAAGAGAGGGAGCTCAACAAGCTCCTACAGAGCTCTCTCTCTCCATTGAGTGCTTTGGCCTATTCTTCCATGTTGGCCAGACGTTGGGGAGCAAGCCACACACTTTGTGCCACCACACTCGACCTGCATACAGATTAACTGCGGTGTGCACAATTCATAATTGCTGTTATTTCTTTCCGGCGAGATCCTGTTTGATGGCCAGCAAAAAGTCACTGCGAGGATGACGCAAGTTCGCTCCTTGACGAGATCAGCAAGGAGTGAAGAAGGCATTCACAGCAAGGTGCAAATTGCGTCCATGTAGCGTAACGAGCTCTTTCGCAATGGATTTCCAATGAACGGGCTGCAAAAATGTTAGGTATGATGTAATGTTTCAGCGTTACCTATCCACAACTGGATGCAGAACCGGCCCTAGACCTTTGGGGGCCCTAAACAAAATTTGGTTGGAGGTCCCTTTGATGTATGATTGTTTTCACCCACTCGCTAGCAGTGACTCTAGGGGGCCCTCTGCTGGCCACGGGGCCCTTTGCAATTGCAAGGGTCGCTTAGTGGCTGGGCCGGCTCTGACTGGATGATGATGATAGGCAGCCCACACTGTGTTCGTCATTGGGTTTCTTTTTCTACAACCCTTGTACCACGGTTTTACCAGTTTGTAAGGTGATACTTAGTGAGGCAGAGTTGCGTAAGCATAAATAAAATGTTAACACATTCGTCAATTACACTGCCCTAGAATATATGCAATATCATATGTATATTTATAAACATAAATATCTTTATAAACATGAAATATAAGACATATTATATTTAATGAATAAAAT
>JAAXLI020001454.1:19876-41833 GCA_014621495.2 Entosphenus tridentatus
GTGGGCTGGTGTAACCAGGAGGTTCCTACCAGTAAAAGAGCTATATAGCTCAGTGGGCATTAGCTGGTAAATAGTTTAGTTTATAGCAAAGATCCAATCCACGAAAAACAATGTCGCGTGCGTAAACAAAAAGAGAGGAGGAAAAAAAACAGCAACGCCGCGCTTTCTGTGCCATCTCGGACTTTTTTTCACACTCGGTGCAAATTCCACAGTTAAACGTGAACTTCATTCGGCCCGTGCTGGGCTGAAGTCGATGACCAGAGGTTACGGGGGCGTCCAAGGGTCGAGGGGTAGGGCCGTTTACAAAGAGGCAACGTGGCGCTGTGACAACGAGGGGTGGGAGATGAGGGGGATGGGGAAGGGACGCGGAGGGAGGGTGGGACAGACGTGTGGGTGGTGATTTGTGCAGTGCACAGTGGTACGCGGGGAAGCGACACTTGGGTGTGGGGCGGATACAGCAGGGTGCAGGAGGGCAGGTGACTTCCCATAACATCTAAAATGTAAAGTTAATGAAATTCTGGCAAATTTCCCGACGATGCTGGATGTAATTACCAGCAAAACGTCGTACTCAAAAATTGCAAATGTTGTGGATTCACTCTTCAACACACCGGTGGGCTAAAGTAGTGAACTATTTTGTCTTTTGTCAACGTGACACATTTTTTTACTGATTGGCCGTGTCGGGTGGTGGAGGGTTGCGACACATTTATAAATAACGCGATCGAACCCACAAACCTTTATTATGAAAATAGTGGTCGCGAAAGCCTACGTGTTAAACCAAAATAAAAACTCGTTACTTTTAATTTATTTATATTTACTACATAACTTGCTTATGCTATTCATTGTGCGCTGTTGCAATATGTGTTGTGAGCGGTTGCAATTCAGAATCTGAATATTTATTTATACAGGAGGAATCCGATGAGCTATAACTTTTTAACAGATGTCCAGTCGGGGCAGGTTTACTCAGTCTGTGTTAGCCGTGGAGGTTGTTACGGGTTTCTTTTTCCACCCCCTGTACCGTTGCCGTTCTGCTGCAATGTGCACTGATGCCTACTTTTTTGTGGAGGGCGATATTGGCACGTTAAATAAAGATTGATTGATTACAAATACACAGGCTTTGATGTGCTACCAAGAGGTCATGGACCAATGGGAATATAAAGATGACGGAGATTGCAAGAGCAGTACTGCTGAGCTCCACTATCACACACAACACGTGCATTGAACCATGCACGTTTGAATCAATAATTATTTGTCATTTATGTTAATCGAATGTTATGGTACGCTGTTACATTTTAGCCGGACGGTGGTGGCTATGCTCGTCTGTAATCCAGTACTTGTCGAGGCGAAGGTTGGTAGATCACACGAATGTTGTGAGGCCCCCTTCTTGTGGGCATCGAGGTGCCATACCCTGAATCGCAAGAAGACGGTGCAGCAAAAATGTGGACTCCATCTGTGTGGGAAAGAGTGTGGGTTTTCTGCAGGTGCCATTTCCTACCACATAACGCATTCCTGCGGAGGGAGCTGGTAGGAACGTTGGTTTGCTCGGTCAATGGCCAGGGTCAACGGCGGCGTGGTGTAATCCGCAAATATGGCCGACTGTGAGGGCGGGCACAAGCCGGCGTGAGTAGGTTAAACGTTGAGTTTTATAAGGGCACCACGGGGTGACCAGCCCCTCCCCACCCAGCCCCATCCTCCCCACCTAGCCCCTCCCCACCCTCCCCTCCCCACCCAGCCCCTCTCCACCCTCCCCACCCAGCCCCTCCCCACCCAGCCCCTCCCTGCACGACGGACGGACACAATAATCCCGTGGGCTGGTGTAACCAGGAGGTTCCTACCAGTATAAACACTCGTTACTTGGCTCGCACCTTCGTATATAGAGGACTCCAGAGCTTGGGAAATTGTTGGCACTGGATTACCGTGTGGCTGCCTTCCAAATTGTCTGTGGTTCCTTGTCAATACTGTGCAGCGTGTTGCAAGCTGAAATTATCCCTTAGCTCGATGATCGTACCGATAATTTTTGTTTGCATAGCTACAGAAACTTTAGAGTCAATGTCTGCTGCACGTTCACCAATTATACATTCAGAAACGGTGATGGTCATCTCGTGCATGTGGAAGAATGACTTAAAACATCTCAGAATGGAGCAGAATGTGGCATGTTCACGAAATGTTGTTGGGTTCTCTGGTGTTACAGACAAAGGCTGCTTGGTGGACATAGTGGTGCCCACTTAAGTAAGTGCAGCAAAATTGCACCAAAGCTGTGTACTGAAAACTCGGACATTTGAAATCAATTCCGGAATTTGGCTGGTTGCAAGAAATGCTGCTGGAATGTATTGATCCGCATGACTCATAGGCTGGCGTTGGTCCAAATAAGTGACTTTATTTGTATGTGATACAACAGACGCCTGGTCTGCATATTATTACCCAAAATATATCACCGTAGTATAGAACACATTTTGTTAAAATGTCTCGGGGATTGCAGCCATTCGATTATTGCGTGTGGCGATATGTTAAGGAACGAAATGCCAATGTCGAGGTCTGCAAGTCATCTGGTCCAACACCATGTGAGACTAGGCTCTAAGGAAAGCTGTCTCGGGTGTGGACCAATCAACTTCAAGGACAGTGCATACATTATCAGAGTTATGTTTTTTGTTTGCATTGACTGCAGGTATTGTGGTCTATGCAAACATGACTCCTTGTAAAAAAGGTGTCAGTTTTCTTGCCAGATAAAAAACCAATTGTCATATTTTTTTACTGCCAAATGAGGTTCCAATGGTGTAAACAACTCATATCGTCATCGAGGCGAAATAGGCTTCGTCGATTCGAATCCAGATTGCAGCCATGTGGCACGGATACTGGTTATTTGTTTGTGCTTACAAACATACAAAAGGGAATTGTTTTCAAGCACGTGCATTTCTGCTAAGGTTTATCAAAACAATGTTGCCGATACACGAGTTTTGGATGGACCTCTTTTGCACATGTGTAGTGACTAACTCGGAGACAGTAAGACTTGGAGGCACTTCTTTTTACACGCTTTTATTTAACTCACTTCGTCTGTTGTATCCTCAAAAATAAATCTTGTAACTCAATTTTTTTACACACTTCCCAATGTGCTATCGACTGCAAACTTGGTATAGGTGTCATACTGATGACAACACGATATTCAATCATTAAAAATCCAAAACATCTATTTTTAAACGTTTTACACGCTTTTATTTAACTTACCCTTTGTGTTGTATCCAAAAATATTGTAACTCAATTTCAACCGTATTCCCAATGTCGTATCGACTGCAAACTTGGTATAGGTGTGTCATACTGATGACAATACTATATTCTATAATTATAAATTTTAAAAATATATTTTTAAACGATCTTTTTTACGGCTCTAATTGTCGACGCTCAACTCACGTTGGCTGTAAATCACCACGGTCCCTTACGTCACGGCCAGCCTCGGCGAGCCATGCCGAGGGGCGGGGGATGTGGAAGGAGGGGAGGGGCAATGGGGGAAGGGGGCAGGGGGAGGGGCAGCTCGGAAAGTACATTTCATTAAAGCGTGTTTAAAAAAAAAGTATTTTTAAATATTTTATATTTAACACCATCGGGATAATACACACCTTACGTGGGTACACACTATTACTGTCGCTATCCTATACACAACATTAACCGTCTAACACTGACGGCGTTGAACGGAGACAGCCAACAACTATCTTGCAGAGCGACGATGGCGAAGAGATGGTAACGACGATCTTGAGCAGCAGGACAGAGGATCCCACTTCCAGCAACAGCCACGAGGTCCCCCATAGGGGGCCCCTCTTATACTCTCAGCGTGGCCTCGCTCCGCCATGGCCACGCCCCTTTTCGCCCGGGACACGCCCCCTCTCCGCCCTGACCACGCCCCCTTTCTGCCCTGGCCACGCCCCTTTCCGCCCGGGCCACACCCCCTCTCCACCCGGGCCACGCCCCCTCTCCACCCTGGCCACGCCCCCTCTCTGGAACCTACTAGCGGGTTCCTGAGACTTCCCGATGGCGCCCTCTGTGACCTTTCCCCGAGATGTCCCCCTCTCGTGTCTATCGTGTCCTGCGGACGTGGGTACTTCCATGCACCGCAGTTACCCTTTTCCGCCAGCAGCCAGCGCTATGCCACTACACATGCACAAACAAATGATCCATTTGTAGAAATATATTCAGAAGCCATCTGTTGTGTGAGAGCAGCTCTTGGGTATTTTGCGGTGGTGTGCACATTTTTAGCCGGTAGAAATGATTCGTTTTGTGAATAGAATAGTACGTGGGTGAGTAAACGAATTAATATATCGCGAAGATATTGGATTTAAACGACAGAACTATGTGACAGTTGAGCTTTTATTAACACCTGATGGTGCTGGATGTAATCTCCAGCAAAACTTCGTACAAAATTGTAACAATGTTGCTTGTCTTTCCACGTTCCTGTTTGCTGATAACCAAAATTGTCATATTTGCCAAGGTGACAACTTGCTTTGATTGGCTATTAATGGTTCGAAGGATAATAGGGAAAAAATGTACATTCCCACACGAACTAACCCAAAAGAAACAATTAATCGTAAAACCACAGAATGACGATACATATACACCAAGTTTTATTATTTCAAATTGAATTAAAAAAATGTACACACTGGATTTCAAGCATAATGGCTATGGGTGGAGATGGATACTACAATGGTTGTGGTGATGATGGTAGTGATGGCAGAGTTGATAGTGATGATGATTGTGATGATTGTGGTTGCAGTTATGATGGCGTTTGTTACGAGGTGGTGGTAATGATGGCAATGGTGGTGCAAGTGTCGGGGGTCATGATTGTGGTGGTGTGGACGATACTGGTAATGATGGATGGTAATAACAGTGGAGGTGATAATGACAGTGGTGGTAATAGCAATAATGGCAAATGTGGTGATAGTGATGATCATGGTGATGGCGACGGTAGTGCGGTTAATGCAGCTGGTGGTCGTGAAAGTGCCGATGGCGACGACGACGATGATGACGGTGGTGGTGGTGACATCACGTGCGTGTATAGAAAAGTAGGTAGGCCCGGGAGTTGAGAACCTCAGAGAGACTCACAGAGCGGACCTCATCATCGGAGCAGCAAACCCAGCGACCACGAACTGTTGACACGTATGCGCACACACACACAAAGACAGAAACATACACAGATGGTTATGACTGACTAATCAATGCACATCATAATAAGATTTATAACGGCTAGAAAGTTGAATTTTTTTTCATAATTATAGTTTCAATGCTGATAACTTAGTAAAATCTCAAAATGTACAAATATGCATCACTAGGAAAAAAACAGTCCAGAAGTTGCTTGCTATCAATCATAGGGCCGTGCCTGTCGAGATTTACACGCAGATCCTACTCATCACTGGACCAAGCAATTCGCCTCCGATGGAGCACGACCCACTAGCCAACAGACTGCAGGTCGTCTGCAGTATATATACAAATACTGTTGCTTGGAATTTCTCTCACTTGATACAGCTATCGTGCTGTGACGGTTCCACCTGAAGACGGAAGCTTGTGTTGCCTCCGAAACGTCGTAATTTTAATTTTATTTTTATTTTACTTTCATTAATTAAAATTTTTTACCTACGTGACTTTACCGAAAAAAACCTAAGAATATGAATCCTTGCAGTCACGAAAGCTTCAAATCTAGAACGTAATATATTCAATAATCTTGCTGACAAAGGGTCATTTAGTGTTGTGGCCATAGCGCCATAAACTCAAACCACAAATATTAAAAGATACAATCATCCCAGCCGAGGGTTCAATTCCGCGCATCACTCTTCTGAGGTCGTAAGAAAGTGCCACTCGGTGAGAAGTCAATCGTGCTTGTCCCAATGAGCTACACTGATCTATGTAAGAGGCAAGTGGAATTTCCTCCATTGAAACCTACTTTGCCAGTAGCAAAATATGATCATTGGTTTTTTACCCTTTTATCTGACAAAAGGTGTCAGTTTTGTTGCCAGATAAAAGGGCAAAAAAACAATTATCATATTTTGCTACTGGCAAAGGAGGTTCCAATGGTGTAAATGCTTACCCCGAGCTCTCATACTCTGATGGTGCATTGTCTTTGAGTTGTGCGCCTTTTGGCATCATCTGGTCCAACACCATGTGAGACTAGGCTCTAAGGAAAGCTGTCTCAGGTGTGGACCAATCAATTTCAAGGACAGTGCATACATTATCAGAGTTGTGTTTTTTGTTTGCATTCCGACCGCAGGTATTGTGGTCAATGCAAACATGACTCCTTGTAAAAAAAGGTGTCAGTTTTGTTGCCAGATAAAAGGGTAAAAAAACAATTATCATATGGAATTTCCTCATTGAGCAGGGAGGCAATTTGACCGTTATTCATCACTATGCGATACTAACCCAGCGATAATGAATAAAGTAAAGCATTAATGAAAACAATACTGGTAATAGTTAATTATACAAAGCTTTTTTTGTCAATCCACTGCCGGATGAAGGCCTGCCAAAGCCGTGTCGGTTGCGAGGATGGTTTAACCGTACATCACCACGCTCGCTCGTCAGGGTGCGTTGGTTAAGTTGAAGGGGGGGGGGTGGTGCCCAGGACCGGTTCAGGTGTCACTCGCCACTGTGGCCGGGAATCCTAAACTCAGATCGCCGGGTTCATAGTGCAGCGCACAAACCAAAGTGCCTTCGCTCCCCCGAAATCAAATGTTGATTTTCTATTGCTGTTCATTTGTATAGGTTTCATAAGTTACATCTAATGCCCAGCGTTGTGGGCAGAGGTCACGATGCCAATAGTACTGGCATTAGTATATCGCAATAAGTAGAATAATCCAGTATAAGGATTGTGTGTATATCGCTCAACCCAATGTGTATTGCATGGTGCGTGTGTATATGATATGGCTCTTCTATGAGGTGCAATACAGTACTTGTATAAATGCATTTTTATGGTACGAGTGTGTGTTTGGAGAGTGGTGGCAGAGTTATGTACGCACTGCGCTATGAACTCGGCTTCAATACCCGGCCACAGCTGAACCGGTCCCGGTGCCTCCACTAGCTTGGAGGAGCCTTTAATGAATACCTGGTGCAGTGTGTAAACATCAGCACTGGGGAGACAGGCCAGTTGGATGTGGTGGTAACCGCACCACCTCTTCGTATGCTATGCCAGGCTCAACAGGCGTTCGCTAACAGCACTTGCCCCAAAAGTCCAGCCAAGGCCGGTATGGCGCAAATTTGTGTTTGTATGTGCGTGATGGTGCTATCACAAGCGAGCGCCCTCACCCCGTCCTCCACTCGGTATGCTGCGGTACGTCACAAAGTGCCCACTCGTCGAGTTCCCATAATGCACCACAACGGCAGTGAGGGTGAACCGGCTGCCACAATGGCCGACCCGTCCTTTCGACAGCTCTATAGGGAGCGTGCACACACACACAGGTACACACATGCACACGAGGCACCATATTAATTGTCTTATAATTAATACATATTGTTACAACACATACCTATTTTCCGTTCATTGTTTGATGGCACCGTACATAACCAACCATACCAATCGGAGGTGCCGGGAAATACAACAAAATAAACACAAAAAGCCGTTCTAAATAAATGAGTTGTCAATCTAGGTTTAAAAAAGTACATTGCTCGAGTTGCTTCCTATCGTCGGAAGAGCGTTCCAGACGGCCGGTAGAAGCACATCTGAACGTGCACGGTGCAGTAACCGTCTTTGGTCAACGGCTAGCCAAAAGCCGCTGCGAGGATGAACGGAGTTTTCGCGTGATGGTTTATACTCCTTGACGAGATCAGCAAGGTATTGCGGTTGATTTGTGGCAAGCACTTTGTGTGTAACGAGTGCAACCTCAGAATGTATTCGTTCGGCAACCGGAAGCCAATGCAGCTCGGCGAGCACCGGACGAACACGGGTTGGTTCTTGCAGCGCCCACCACGACACGTGCCAGAGAATTCTGTACAAGAAGCGGCTTCCCACTGCTGGGACACTTCCTCTTATCCGCGCTTGAGGGCGCATAGCGGTGGACGAGTGACGTGCCTCGTGGAGAAGCACTTGCTCACCGCTCTGCAGCGTGTATCGAGACAGGTCGAGCGAGGATCGGAACGAGACGTGGCCATGCTCCTTGTAGGCGTGGGCGTCGCGGGAGAAAGCCAGCCGGTGCAGGTGAATGCACACGCACTGCGGCAGCTGGTGTGTGGACGCGACGGAGAGGAAGGGGTAAATATCATTGAACATACAACATGGGTTGTGGTGTGACAGACAATAGGTCGCAAGCACACTGGACTTAAAAAAAAAAAAAAAAAATTACCAGGTAAGGCCCACTGAGCTTTATAGGGGCCTGGTCATAAATGATAGCTCAATGAAGTGGCTTATCACGTGGAAATGTATTACAGGCAAAAACCCAAAACGCACAATTGTGAATGTGAAGGGGAAAACCAAAGGACCCGGAGAAAAATCCACGCGACCATAGGGAGCAAAATATGGTCAAAGAAATGGTGTGGGAATGCCTTCATCCAGAAGTTATTTTACATAGGGATGCAAAATATTAGAATTTTAATCTCTGATTAAACAATATTTAATTGCTAATAATCTTACACTTTAGAAGTAACGCAACACACCCACACTTGATAGGTTCAAAGTAATTTCATCCAATTACTTTCATGAAGAAGAGACATTTGGTTGATTTACATTCCGAATTATCTTAAGTAATAGCACTATATTTGATGCACTTTCAAATCTAGATTGAAAATGTATTTCTTGAGAACTGCTTTTTGTGTTTAGTTTGTCCTTCCCCCGTACCTCCGATTGGCACGGTTAGCTACGCACAGTGCGAAATAAGTTCAACATGCATACAGATATTGTTATTGGTGCTTTGTAACATGATTCCATAGAATGTTTCTATGTGCACGATAATATATATGGTGTGTACTTTTCAGATGCGGCCGCATTTGGAATGCTTATATCAGTTCACAGTTTTGTGAATTAATTTTCGCTTGAAAACCTGGTTCAACCACAAGGGGGCTCTGTGGACTGAAACCTGGGACACCAGAGCTGCTTGTAGTGCCTTGATACAGCCACCTCAAAGGCACGGACATTATGCTTATAAACGTGGGTATCGGTATCAGTCACCCAGCTTCAGGATTCAAACCCAGGACCATTAAAGGAGCTTTAAAGTGGGCCCAGTGGCTTAGAGGGCCAATGTGACGTGAGCACTGAAATCTGTGCAGTTGCTTGTAATTAATCGGCTTCCAACAGCCGACAAAACAAACACTCACGTAAGACAATGCTGTTTTCCACTTAATTTGGAATATTCCAGCGTGGAGTGTTTTAATATTTGTCTTGGGTTAACATGCGAAGAATGTCAACCAAAGACGACATCCTTCGCTCGGTGATTGTCCTCTCCTTGCTTCCAGCGTCGGTCATGGACAGAAGTTCGTGCACCGTTCAATGCGAGTATAGAACGTCATAGCCTTCATCTCAAGACATTACTGTTCATGCAATTGTAATATGATAGGAGAGAAGATCCAAAAACAATCAGATAAAAAGGGACACTCTGGCCTCAGTCGCATGCGAAATTGATCAGTTTCCAAAAAAACAATCAGCCAGCCACCTGCCATTCATATGAATTGCCCAGCCTAACTTCTGAAATGAGAGAGCGAATGAATGAGTAGTAATCCAAACTGGAACTCATTTTGTAAACTCGGCAAACATAGACTTGGACAACAGGCAATTAGGGGAGCAAAAGAACGAACTTGGAGTTGAGTGTGCACACGCCCAACGCAAAAAACACATTCCTGCGGAGGGAGCTGGTAGGAACGTTGGGTTGCTCGGTCAATGGCCAGGGTCAACGGCGGCGTGGTGTATTCCGCAAATATGCCCAACTGTGAGGGCGGGCACCAGCCGGCGTGAGTAGGTTAAACGTTGAGTTTTATAAGGGCACCATGGGGTGACCAGCCCCTCCCCACCCAGCCCCACCCCCCACCCAGCCCCACCCTCCCCACCCAGCCCCACCCAGCCCCACCCAGCCCCACCCAGCCCCACCCTCCCCACCCAGCCCCTCCTTGCACGACGGACAGACACAATAATCCCCAGTGGGCTGGTGTAACCAGGAGGTTCCTACCAGTAAAACTCACCTTTGCCAGCAGAGTCCTTTTTAGGAAGTCGGCCTGGATTGAGGCACCTGAAGGATGTGTCTGCGAAGAGAGACAATGATCACCTGTGTTGTCCACGGGGATGGGATTCACAAAGGCACGGCAGGGTGCTTTAGTCGTTAATAAAATATTTTTAAAAAACTTTAAAAAAAAATACACGCTTTAATGAAATGTACTGTCCGAGCTGGGTGTGGAGAAGCTGGTCACCCGGTGGTGCCTTTATAAAACTCAACGTTTCACCTACTCACGCCGGCTTGTGCCCGCCCTCACAGCCGGGCATATTTGCGGAATACACCACGCCGCCGTTGACCCTGGCCATTGACCGAGCAACCCAACGTTCCTACCAGCTCCCTCCGCAGGAATGTGTTAGAGAAGAAAAAAATACTTTGAGGCTCATTCCGAAAGGCCCACCACCCGGGGGGGTGGGGGGGGGTGAGAAGGGCGCGTTGTGTTGTTGTGCACGAGCGTGCATGTGCGAGTGCGTTCGCATGCGTACCTGACTGCACGCATCACATTTCACTCCCGTGAGGAGCTCCGATCGGAAGAAGCTCTCCAGGCACAGTTCCAGGGGGACCGAGGGGGCCTGCACAGTAAATGATTCACTCATCACTAATCATCTGCATATGATAAATACGAAAGGGTGGACCTCGTTTCTTGCGCGGGCGATACAGTTACACGTCGTCAAAGGCATGTTCACGTTATGGCGGGGGTGATTTCACTCGCTTCCCACCCCGTGCGTGTAGCCAAGATCCCCCCGTATACCCTGCACAGGTTTTTGGTTCAACTTGTCGAGCACCTGTACGTGTGAGAATGCGTGTATTTATTCACGTCGCATTTCACAAATACAGAAGCATGCATTTACACACAGCTGCCATTTTACACTAAGTGGCAGTAACATTGCCGCCATAGCGATTTGTGCCAGGCTAGGTGGAAATTGAGGCCACGTGACAGGTCAGGGAACAGACCCAGGTGCCATGGGTTGACCAACCAATATGTGTGCATTTTCACGCAAAAAAAGGCAAAGGTCCCCCGTACAGCCTTAACAGAATATTGGGGCAAGTGCTGTTAACAAGCGCCTATTAAGGCCAACACGGCACACGAGGGGGTGGGTGGCCAGCAGCACGCCCGGCTGCCTTTGTCTCCCTCATGGTGAGGTTTTCACACCGCACCAGGTACTCGTTTGAGGCTGTAACGACCGAGGGGAGGCCCAGGACCGGTTCAGATAATCATCGCTGGTGTTGGCCTTGAGCGGAAATTGAACTCGGGTCACCAGGTTCATAGTGCGGTACAACACTAACCGCCACACCACCACTCCCCACCTCAACGCATTTGCACACAAAGACACACAGAGACACGCAAACCCGTACACATACAAGCATGTTGTACTCTGCATTGGCAAAGAGTCAATGCATTTCCGTGCTCAAGTGACTGTACGATGGTGCATATCTAGATTGCTGGCCACGTGCGAATAGTTAAACATTCCACATGTGCAAGTCGTTAAACGTTCCACATGCTATGGCCCTTTGGAGCCTCCCGATAGGACAGCCGGGTTCCCGTAGGGCAAACTGCTAAGCTAGCGCTCCATGCAGTTACAAGCATGTATACACAAATACACACACACACATTCATGCCTACACACTGATTACACACACATACGCACACACAAGTATACACACCTAAACAGATACGTGCATGCAAGTATGGGCATACTTTCGATTTAAAGCTTTCGTGACTGCAGGGATTCATCTTCTTGGTTCATTCGGTAAAGTCACGCAGAAGGGAAATAATAAAATAATAAAAATAAAACATAATAAAATAAAAATTCTCACGTTGCGGCCACAACACAAGCAGCCGTCCTACGGTTGTGTTGTGGCTGAAACTTTACCGAATGCACCAAGAAGATATGGGCATACTCTTTGGTTCTTTTGGTAAAGTCACGTAGGTATAAAATAAAATAAAAATAGCTACACCCATTTCAAACCTTTTAAAACATTCTGCCTCAGCAGCAGACCATGCTTTCCCACCTGATGACGGACGCTTGTGTTGCGCACGAAACGTCGTGATCGATTTTATTTTATGCCTGCGTGACTTTACCGAAAGAGAATGGATTCCTGCAGTATGGGCATATCGAATACAGAGATATGTAGCTTGATATATGATGAATTTCTTTGACACCGCACGTAGCCAACCATGCCATTCAGAGGTGGTGTCGGCGTATATTTCTACAGCCAGGTGGCAGCTGCACACATCTGCGATCTGGCACTGTGGAGGCTAGGGGTTAGTGGACCGCACAAATGTTGCGAAGCTCCCTTCCCGTAGGTATCGAGGTGCCACACCCTGAGCTTGCCAGCAGAAGGCAGTACAGAGCAAAGCATGGACAAAAATCACGTGTCTCTTCCACATGGGACAGTGATGCCCCCCCTCCCACGTTTGAGATTTTTTTTTTCTCGGTGCTCCATATTTTCCTCCGACGTGTATAAGGACTCATACTGGTAGGAACCACCTGGTTCCACCAGCCCACAGGGGATTATTGTGTCCGTCCGTCCGTCGTGCATCCAAAAATGGGAGGGGTCGGGCTGAGTGGGGAGGGGCTGGGTGGGGAGGGTGGGGCTGGGTGGGGGGTGGGAGGGGTGGGGCTGGGTGGGGAGGGGCTGGTCACCCCGTGGTGCCCTTATAAAACTCAACGTTTTACCTCCTCACGCCGGCTTGTGCCCGCCCTCACAGTCGGCCATATTTGCGGAATACACCACGCCGCCGTTGACCCTAGCCATTGACCGAGCAACCCAACGTTCCTACCAGCTCCCTTCGCAGGAATGTGTTTTATTGGCCTGAATGGAGTGGAAGCTGTACTTTCCTGCGTTTGGATGCATGTGTGAGCGCGTGCGTGAGGGGAGCAGTGGCTTGGTGGTTAAAGCACTCTGTTATGAACCTGGCAACCTGGGATCAATTCCTGTCGGTGGCAAGTTATATCTGAATCGATCCTGGGCCTCAACGCAGTAGCACGCCCTCCCGACTTGCTCTCTCACCGCAGTTATATTTTAGCGTTTCACATAATTTATTGTCGTTTATTTTTGTTAATGAAAAATTTTCACCAGAATGTGAACCAAACCTGCGATAATTACCTATGATAGACAAACATTATTGGACATCGGGAAAGAAGAACTTGCTTAATCAATGCAGCCTGCCCGGAGACGACCCTTTGATTTACCAGACAACATAAGACAAGACGCGGAAGAAGAGCAGGAGTTCAGATGAGGAATAGAAAACGTCCTCGCCATACAGCAAAGCCGAGCATGTTCTTGTGCAACGCACAGTCCCCCTGGTTAACGAGTTTGATGTTTTGCGGGCCGGGATCGAATTCTAACGGGAGACACGAGGCTGCAATGTTCTGTGTTTGACGGAGAGCTGGCTGAATGGAAACATCCCGGACGCAACCATCGGGCTAACAGGCTTTTCACTTGTTCGCAGACTTTGGACAGTGGGAAAACAAAAGGTGGCAGATTGTGCGTGATGATCAACTCATCTTGGTGTAACGCGAGTAATGTCTCCATCAAAGCGTCTGTGTGTTCACCAGCTGTAGAGAGTTTGTGATCCTATCATGCCGCCCTCATTACCTCCCGAGAGAATTTCACGCGATTGTTTTAGTCGCTGTGTACGTCACCTCCGAGCACCAACACCACGCCGGCTATGGACGTGTTACACAAAACAATCTCTGCACTGGAAACCAAACATCCGGACGCTGCTGTGATTAGTAATTGGGGACTTTAACAGAGCGAACCTTGGAGTGTACTCCCAAACTTTTACCGACATCGTTAGACCTCCTTTGCCAGTACCAAAATATAATAGGGTTTTTCCACTTTTTTTCTGGCAAAGGAGTTCTAATGATGTAGATGCTCACCCCGCGCCCTCATTACTTTTATAGTGCAGCATTGTCTTTGAGCTGCACGCCTTTTGGCGTCCTCTGGTCGAGCACCAATTGGGTCGAGGCTCAAAAGAAAGCCATCCCTTGGTGTGGACCAATCAGTTTCAAGGACAATGCTAATATATTATCAGAGTGTGTTTTTTGTTTGCATTTTGACTGCAAGTATTGTGGTTATTGCAGACATGAATCCTCGTAAAAAAAGGTTTCAGTTTTGTTGCCAGAAAAAAGGGGAAAAATCCTATTATTACATAGCTCTTTTTCAGAAACGACCTGGCCACAAATGATCGTTCAACGGACTTGCCTTATCACGTGGAAATGTTTCGCAGCCAAACTGTGCAAAGCGCTGACCACATCACCACGACTCCCCTCACAGTTTTGTTGCCAGAAAAAAAAGGGGAAAAACCCTATTATTTTACCAACATGTGAAATGCAACTCCAGAGGGCATGCCATCTTGGATCACTGTTATTCAATGCTGAAAGAAGCCTACAAGGCGTTCCCCCCCGCCCACCGCTCAGGGGAAGTCCGACCACAATGTCATCTTGCTGCTGCTGCTAAATTACCGCCCTCTCTTCAAGAGACAGGCTCCCACTACAAGAGGAGTCCAATGCTGGTCAGAAGAAGCAGAGGACAGACTCACGGATGGCCTGGAGGATACAGACTGGGATATGTTAAGAGATGCGGCCAACAACAGAGTGGACGTTTCTGTGCCAACCAAGACTGTCCGATCCTACCCAAATGACAACCCCTGGGTTCAAAACGCGGCAGTCAAAGCAGCACTGGAGGACCGACACAAAGCATGCAAATCCAGAGACCCCCACTGAAATCAGAAGGAGCAAATAAGCGGTCCGAAAAGCCACCAAGGCGGGCAAGAGACAATACAGGGACAAGTTGGAGGCCCTGTACTGTGACTCCAACTCTAGCAGCCTGTGGCGTACGGTACAGTCCATCACAAACTACAAAGGGACAATAAGCTGCGAGGCAATCAACAACGCCTCCCTCCCCGACCAGCTCAACACCGTCGACGGACGCTTCGAGGCAAACACAGCTATCCCTGCAGCCCCAGCTCCACAGTCCCCCCCCGCCTTCCCCTACATCCCCCACCTTCGTCTACCCCCCCCCCCGCCATCGCACCGACCACAGCTCTCCTGCAGGCGTCCTTAGGCTCAACAGAGGCGAGTTGATAAAAGATCCTTCGGCAGGTTGACCACACACACACAGGGCAGCCGGCCCCAGACGGGATACCGGGGACGCGTAGCCCAGCTGGCCCCCGTGTTAACAGACATCTTCAACCTTTCCCTCGCCCAGGCTGTCGTTCCAACATGCCACAAGACATCTACTAAATAGTAAAAACCTTTTTTTATATATTTTAAAACATTGTTGCTGCTGTTTACATTGTTGTTGTTAATTTGCAAAAGCTACGAGAGAGTGACACGGGCACAAAGAATCTCACTGCCATGTACCTCATGTATGCATGGGTATGTGATCAATAAAGTCGACTTGACTTAGCCTTAAATTTAGTACCTAGTGCCGTTTATTCAAACACTAGCTTTACTACCCGGCTTCGCCCAGGACTTGGATTCACCACGCGCGGCCGCCTTTGTCTCCCCAGTGGCAATGTTCACAAACCACACCAGTTACTCGTTTGAGGCTGAGTCGACCTAGGGGAGGCCCAGGACCGGTTGAAATAATCGTCACCGGTGGTGACCATGAGTGGGAATCGAACTCGGGTCGCCGGGTTCGTAGCGCAGCGTAGCGCTAACCACTACACTACAATGCGTTACGCTTCCACGTACGCGGGTCACGTGACAGATTTGACGTCACAGCTCACTTTCTGTGCAAAAAATTAAATACATTATTGTGCCCCCCCCCCCCCCCCCAAAAAAAAGTGTATTTTCATAATTTTTGCATGGTGTACAGTCTGGAAAGTACCCACATGGCAAATTTCAAGTTTTTTTCATGTCGGGAAGTACGCTAAACATTGTGAACAGACACACACATTCACAAATTTGCCTTTAATATATATGGAGATTAGCATTGAAAAGACAAAGTTGACGTGCCATGGTGATCTGCCGGGTTAGCCTCAATAGACGTTCGCTCAACAGTCTGTGTAAGGCTATGCGAAGGATATTTGTGCAATGTGTGCGTGCGCGTGTGCGTGCGCGTGTGCTTACGTGCATGTTGGGAGGGATTGGGAGCGAGACGCTTTCAAAGCTCTCAAGCCTCACGGGACCCTGGAAAAACAAGACCGATGTCATCAACATCATAATTCTCTAGCATTCTCAGCATCACCACCACCATCGTCATCAACATCACAAAGGACATCACGGACATCATCATTTCCAAATGGTCACCCACTCTTGCCCAATCTCCTTTCCTGGTTTTTCAGCCTTGCGATGCAAGTGATAGACGCATCATGAAGATAAATATTTTTTCACTCGTCACTATCGCCAACATCACATTTACCATCGTCCAAGTTCAAATGACTACTACCGTCACACTCATCACCATTATGAGTAAAGTTTGCTTTCGCATAACCAACAGCCTCATTATTCATCACCATCACTATCTCTTCACCATCCAAATTCACATTTCACACCCCATTACAACCACCAAGGGCCTTCTTATTCTCCCCTGCTTCTTCTCCGCACATGATTAACAGTTTATCTTCATACCAAGGATGAGGTTCTCCCTATGCCGCGTGGGTTGTGGGGGAAGGTTAGAACCGTAGATGCGGGCGCATAGAAGTAAAAAGCCCCGATTAAAATGAAACGCCACTCTGAGTTACACACGTTTCCTGTGTATGAGTGTGCATGGAGAGTTGTAGGTACTTGTGGGGAGCGATAGTGTAGCGGTTAGCGCGCTGCGCTATGAACCTGGCGACCCGGGTTCGATTCCCGCTCACGGCCAACACCAGTGACGATTACCTGAACCGGTCCCGGGCCTCCCCTAGGTCTACTCAGCCTCAAATGAGTATTTGGTGCGATGTGTAAACATCGCCACTAGGGAGACAAAGGCGGCCGGGCGTGGTGTTGGCCACCCACCCCCTCGTGTGCCGTGCCGGCCTTCATAGGTGCTCGCTAACAGCACTTGCCCCAACAGTCTGTTAAGGCTATACGGGGGATCTTTATCTTTGTAGGTACTTGTGTTGTAGTGACATAGAATTGGTCACTTAGCATAGCGCTGGTTTCTGGCAGGGAAGGGGATCTGCAGCTTTTCGCAGCCCTGACCAACAGCAGGCCACGTGATAGACCAGAGAGGGATGTAGGGAAAAAGTTACGGAAGGGACACGTGGCCAGGGCGGAGCCAAGCCACGCTCACAGTATAAGAGGGGCACCCCGGGAGGGGGGCCTCGGGGCTGTCGTTTGGAGTGGGATCCCCGTCGTCGTTGCTGCTGAAGATCATCACCATCATCGCGGTCGTCTCGCCGCTGTCATCATCACTTGATAATTGCGCTGCTAGACGGTAGTTGGCGGACTCGGTTCAGCGCCGTCAGTGTCAGATGGCTAGTGTTGTGTGTAGGCTAGCAACCAGTGCAGAGTCGCGTGTAAGCGAGAGACAGAGTGTGCAACAGTGTAAGGGTGTGCATTGTACAAAGTGTGCTCGGTGTTAATGAAAGAACTGCCTCCAAGAAATTACGTCTCCAAGTCAGTCACTACACTTGTAAGGGGAGTGGCAGTGTGGCGTTTAGCGCGTTGCGCTACAAAACCCGGCGACCCGAGTTCGATTCCCACTCATGGCCAACACCAGTGACGATTATCTGGGCCTCCCCTAGGTCGACTCAGCCTCAAATGAGTACCTGGTGTGGTAACATAGCCACTAGGGAGACAAAGACGGCCGGGCATGGTGCTGGCCACCCACCCCCTCATATGCCGTTGCCGGCCTCCATAGGTGCTCGCTAACAGCACTTGCCCCAACAATCTTTTGCAGGCAAGCTTTTGTGAAGCCAGGCTATAGATATTCGAATTAGTTCTGGGCATCCCTGACTCGCCCTAAAATTAGTATCTGGTGCGAGTGTGAACATCAGCACTGGCGGTCGGGCGTAGTGCTGGAAACACCACTCCCTCGAGCGCCGTGCCGGCCTTAATAGGTACTCGCTAGCAGCACTCGTTGACACATACTATGTAGGCTACACGGAGAATCATTGGCTTTGTACATAGGGTTGTATGCAGTACGGTGTGCATTGGAGAATGTGTATGCACTACTACAGCGTGTATGGGTAAGTGCGCGTGTCTGTGTGTGTGCGCGCGCGCGCGCGCGAGTGCACGCTCACCTTGTGTTTGCACCGCGTGCACTGCAGGGTGATCGCAAATCGGCCGAGGAAAGGGGACATCCTGGTCTTGGCCAGAGGAACGTGGAGATCTCCTGATGGCCGGGCACAAGGCAGGTGTTTGGAATGGAAGCGCGCCACTTACTCACCTCGCTAATCAAGCAACTGAAGCCGAGGATACAAGTGGCACAACAGGGCCCCCTCAAGCATGACACGACCAGTTCAAATCCTAGCCAGCATTTGCTCATCTCAATCAATCACTAGGCATGTAATGATTCTTCAATGAATAATATATATGTATAAAAAAAACTTTTTTTAAACACGCTTTTTGCAGAACCTACCTGGCCACAAACGATAGCTCAACGAAGTAACACATCGCGTAGAGATTCATAGCAGCCATCCAGAAAGTAGATCGATCGTTACATTGTAAACATGAATGTGCTGTAGTAATGGAAGAACTCCACGACTCCAGGAAGTGGCCCCGAAGCTTGCCATAACGTAAGGGACCGTGGACAATTACAGCCAACGTCAGTTGACCGTGGAAAATTAGAGCAAAGCCGAAACATAACATATAAAAAAGAATATTTAAAAATATATATCTATTTTATGATAGAATATAGTATTGTCATCAGTATGACATAAGTATACCAAGTTTGCAGTCGATACCACATTGGGAAGTGGGTTAAAATTGAGTTATGAGATTTGAGGATACAACAACAACGACAACAGAGTGAGTTAAATAAAAGCGTGTAAAAAAAATGGCTTGTTAGCTCACATTACGTGCATTGAATTACGTGCGCTGAGACTTAATTATTTACAAATTTATCATCATTATGTGCAATTGATATGGGTATGTTATGATTAGACTAATGGGTAAAACTAAATAAGACAAAATAATCAGAGAAACAAGACAAATGAGGCAGTAAAAAACAAGACCAAACGAATACGTAATGGAATCTAATTGAAACACTGAATTGAGACAATGTATCCAATCACTGGGGGTAGGAGTGATTAATTGTCAGCCTATTCACTATGATCATCCCTCAGGTTTGTATAAGCAGCCCCGTATGTGAAGGTTGCTCGTGGGAAGTTAACATTGACTGCTGTTTGTGTATACATCAGGTTCTCATTTAGATTCTATTACTTATTCGTTTTGTCTTGTTTTTTTGTACTGCCTCATTTGTATTGATTATCAGGACAGATAACCTGGTTCCTGCCAAGGCAACAATGAATTTCACCACTAGATCAGGACAGTTTACTAAGATGAACATCTCCCAATATGCATTTTAACTCGGGGATCAGGACAGAGCCGTGATGATGGAGATGCTGTTAATGATGACAATGGGGAATAGTGGCAGTGGTGATGTGATAGAAATGGACGGTAATTTGTTTATACAAACTGAAAGTGTTTCCATGCTCAAATGAGCCTTCCAAAGTGCTCATCTTACATTCACAGTACTGCACCATTCATGGGAATCCCCCATTCCTCCGATAGCAGGGGCCAGTGTCTCTAGATGCACAACCACTGGCTTCCAACAAAGGTGTCGTCATTCTACGAACCAAGAAATCTGAAAGGTTAGAGAATTTGAACCGGCAGTCTTCTAAAGGTTGATGTGCTTACAGTGATACCATAACAGTAAAGGGAGAAATGATCATGCTATGGAATACGGGAGATGATGTTCATGATGATGTAAATGGTGATCTTAAGGACTGTTAATGATGTGATAATGAACGCGACAGTGTCGGTCATGGAGATGTGATAGAATTGGTGATGATGGTGAGTTAGTTACCAGTCACTCTGCTGACCACTCCAGCCGACTCCAGCATTGGCAGCCGCTGTAACAAACAATTGGTCGAACTCCATCATCAGCGAGATTCATTACGTCTCTTGCAAGGGTCGCATTGCGTAAAATACAATGGGAAGGTGGCCAGGGTGGCTCAGAGGGGCTAAACAATGTCGAACCACTGAGCCGGAATTGCTGAGATCCTGGGTTTTAAGTGAGGCCGCCGCTACATATAAATAATGGCCCTAATGTAGCAAGTGGCTTCACATTTTAAAAAATACATTGTTATATCATAATAATAATCTTGATTTGAAGCTTTCGTGACTGCAGGAATTCATACTCTTTGGTTCTTTCGGTAAAGTCACGTAGGTAGAAAAATAACTAACAGATCAGGACGTTTCGATCGCAACAAAAGCAAATCGTCTTCAGGTGAAACAATACAGCAGGCGGACTGCTGAGGCAGGAAGAAATGTAGCGAGAGAGCTACTGCAACCAAAGGTTATATTTAATTGGGAAGAGCAACACAAAACATTGAAAAAGAAAAGATTACTCCTGAAGTCCCCATTAACCAAAAACTGTAATGAATAGATGAACCATTCATAGCCCCCCCCCCCCCCGGGGCGATTCAGCCTCAAATGAGTACCTGCTGCCGTGTGAAACATCAGCACTGGGGAGGCAAAGTCGGCCGAGTGTACCGTTGGCCACCCACCCACTTGTGTGCCGTGCTGCCCTTCATAGCTCCTCCAAAACAGCACTTTCCCCAACAGTCTGTTAAAAGGCTATACGGGGGATCTTGTGTCTTTTTGCTTATTGATTTACGCACACATGCACACCAATACCTGCAGCTGCAGCCCAGAAAACGCCAGCGATGACCTTCCCTGCCTCTCTTCCTCCAGCGTCGTCATCACAACAGCGAACAGCTCGTGGGCGTCCTTTGGTCGAAAAAGAACAAAACAGAACTCGTTACTCAATACAATGCTGGACGAGGACGTCACCATTGTCGTGTGGGCCACAGAGGATTGACTATAACACACTGGTCAGTGTGGGTTGGTGAAGGTAGAAGTACAGTACAATAATGTCTCAACTCCCGCTTAGCTCACGAGGTGTAATGAGATCGGGCACATTCCACGTCATTTGGTCTGCAATCACTTCCTTACCGAGTAATTATTTTCAATTACCCATTTGTGCTGGTGCCTTGAGATGTACTGCATGGCAGGCGTGATATAAATAGTGAATGATGATGATGGTCACCTGCTCCTGATGTGCCGGGATCTCCCAACCATGTGATCTCAGAGCCTCCAACACCGGCCCAGCATGCACTGGGGCATCCGCTGCATCCCCTTCTCCCATGAGCACTTGCAGCAAGAACAACAGACGGGGAGAGGAACGCGGAGTTGAGGGGCGCAGATTCACATGCATGGCTTCACGTCAAGCCAAGGACTAACTCATGTGATGACAGTGAGCATCATCTTATGATTTATCCAGCCACTAATTGAATTGTCACAAATCTTGAGTGGCAATTCTATTCAAGAAGCAATTGTTTCTTGTCATCTCATTCCTATTGTTTTTAATTTTGTTCATCTCATGCATACGTTTTGCTCCATTCTGCTGTAATGTGCCCCGATGCCTATATCATTGAGTGTAATATTGGCACATAAAATACAGATTAATAGCATGTAATTTGCATACAAAATAAATTCTCACATACACAAGTTTTGATGCTTGTATAGAGTGTAAGAATCGCAGAATTTACTTTAATCAATAAACGGACGCATCATTACATGCCCTTACCTACCAAATATCCACCCTAATAGACTCCCTCGAAAAATAAGCT
>JAAXLI020001455.1:16908-41804 GCA_014621495.2 Entosphenus tridentatus
GCAGGTATTGTGGTCTATGCAAACATGACTCCTTGTAAAAAGGTGTCAGTTTTGTTGCCAGATAGAAGGGTAAAAAAACAATTATCAGTGTTATCACCTTCACAATCTCCAATGAAGAAATGCCAACTCGTATAAAACACACACTCGTACATATCCTGTTGATCAGCTGGCCCTGTGGTCAGTTCTTAAATGTCAACGGTTTAACCACGACTCTGAATGTGCCCGTGAAAGCAACGATGTGTATTCAGGACAGGGTTCAGGTTTCCTGAACTCTGGTTGGGTGCTGCTGTGCTCGGAGCATCGCATCCCAAGCGGAAGGGCGAAAAGTTCAATGCTGGTCAAGGGTGAACTCGGTGCACAATACATGCAGGGCTAATAAAAGGAGTTCCACTTTGTGGGAACTCGAACAGTGGATGTTGGCGAGGCAGCCTGGCTCCTGCCATCGACGTGCAATCACCGCACCTGGCTCATAATGGCCAAGGGAGAAGTGCTGCCGAAGGCACGTTGGAGCAAGGAGACAGGTCATGGGCCCTTCACCTCCCAAGGCTTTCTCGACCAAGTAATAAGCGTGATTTACAGTCCTTTCTAAATCCACTCCTGGATGAAGGCATCCCAATGCCGTGTCCGTCAAGGGGATCTCCTTTCACCGTACTTCACCACGCCGGTCGGTGCTGGCTGGCGAAGCGAGGGGCCTTGCCCACGACCAATTTATAAATCACTCGCCACCATTGCTAGCCATGGCTGTGAAACGAACTCTGGTTGGCAGGTTCAACAGCTCGGCGCGCGAGCCACCGCTCCACCCCGTCCCCCGCTAGTGCGCAACGCGGCGGCGAGTGACAGCGGCATGCCGACGACGTGGGGGCAGGGCGGGGCAGGGGACCTGTTTCAGCTTCTCGTTGTCGTCCATGTACTTCCTGGCCGCGTCGCTCGCACCCTCCGCCTGCTTCTTGAAGGCCTCGTTGGTGGCCACCAGCGTGGCCTGCTGCGAGATGAGGATCACGAGACGGCGCAGGACGCTGCAAGCGGCACAGGGTGGGGGGGGGGGGGCACGCGTCAAGCAACAAGCGCGCGCACCGATGAGCGATTCGTTTCCGTCTGTGTGCGAGGCATCTCACGATTGACCGCCATCGTTTGAACCCGTCACGATGAGACTCCTGAATCGCTGATCTGCCACTGCGGTGAACGCTGCCTCTATATGAACCGATTATATACAATCTGAAAGCATGCGTGTCAGGCCAATGACTTATTCCAACAATCAGGCATATTTTCTAAAACTATGCATTAGATAGTCACCTTGAGGATGAAACCTGGTGGCAATGCACCGTTGTAATGCAGCACTGTGTCGCCAGCGAGGATTGGTGGATCGCATAACTAACTGAAATTCACTCCACTCAGAGAATCGAATTGCAAGGGAATGGCAGTAAAGCAAGTGGGTTCATATACATATTCTCGGGGCTTGTTACCCCCCTCGCTCATGTGGGTTTTGTCCTGATATTCTAGATTTGAAGCTTTCGTGACTGCAAGTATTCATATTCTTAGGTTTTTTCGGTAAAGTCACGTAGGTAAAAAATAAAAATTAATAAAAGTAAAATAAAAATAAAATAAAAATCACGACGTTTCGGAGGCAACACAAGCTTCCGTCTTCAGGTGGAACCGTCACAGCACGACTGCTTCATTAACTGTTATTAATTAAATAATTATTTATTACTTTTATAACTAATTTTACCTACGTGACTTTACCAAAAAAACCTAAGAATATTTGTCCTGATACTCCGATTTCCTCGCACGCCCACACTCGTGAACGGTTTTGGACACACCTCCCAGGCAGCTGATGTTAGCGCCGGTTCTGTCCGCCCTGCCGCTTGCCCGCGGATTGCCTCCGAGCGGAAGCTGCACGCGTCACAAAGCCTGCGGCGAGGCGAGCTGCCACGTGCGTCAGCGACGCTCCGTTCCAACTAAAAATAAATGAACTACCGCGATGGCTCGACGGAGAGGCGGCCTCATTCGTGGCACCGCCCGCGTATACGAGGGCACCGCCGCCCGTGGACGTCCCCGCCGAGGGCCTCTCTTCGCGACGACGCGTCGCCCCCCCCCCCCGACGGCGGTAAAGGTCCGACGCGGTTCCGCCTGTCCCGCGCGCGAGCGACGCTTACAACCAGAGCAGCAGCGCGAAGCCGGAGATGTAGAGGTTGCGCTGCGCGCGGAAGAGCTTCATGTTGACGTGGTCGATGGCCATGGGGTTGTTCTTGAGGTCCACGTTGTCGCTAGTCGAGTACTTGCGCGACTCGCGCCATCCGTCTGTGGCACACGCGCGCGCGCGGATTCGTCGCAGTGAGCGGGGGATCTCTACGCCGCTGTGCAGCACGGCACAAGCGGGCCCCCCGCGCGGCGCTGCGCTTCAAAGCCCTGCCGGGTCGCTGAAGGCTATAGCAGTCATCCCTCGACGGGGGCGACAAAACGAGTTACAATTTTTCAAAGGAAGACAACAGTCAGTTTCACACGTAGGCTTTCGCGACCAATATTATTAACAATCAACGATTTTTGGGTTAGATCGCGTTATTTATAAATGTGGCGTAACCCTCCACCACCCGACACGGCCAATCAGCAAAAAAGTGTCACGTTGACAAAAGACAAATAGTTCACGGCTTTAGCCCACTGGTGTGTTGAAGAGTGAAACCACAACATTAACAATTTTTTTGAGTAGTACGACGTTTCGCTGGTAATTGCATCCAGCATCATCGGGGCAATTGTAAATGTTGTGGTTTCACGCTTCAACACACCGGTGGGCTAAAGCAGTGAACTATTTGTCTTTTGTCAACGTGACACTTTTTTACTGATTGGCCGTGTCGGGTGGTGGAAGGTTACGACACATTTATAAATAACGCGATCTAAACCCAAAAATCGTTGATTATGAAGACAACAGTGTTTTTAAATCATGTCACAGGAACGTGAAATTTCCTCCACTTAAACCCGGGGGCCGCCGATGGCGGAGAGCACTGCCCGGTGCCCGTTTGCCACGGGGGACGGCGTGGGCCTGTCCCCGCGCCCCTGCCGCTCGAGCTCGCTGGCGAGCTGCTTGCGCCAGCACAACAGCAGCAGCGGTCGCTCGCTCACCGATGAACAGCAGCACGAGCACGAGGATGAAGACGTTGAAGTAGAAGTTAGCGTAGTTCACCACGATCGTGAGCATGCGCGACCGGAATATCTTCTGCCATCTACAAAAACACGCAGGGGCACGGACAATTTTTACACGTCAACATTTTTTTTTTTTTCATCGATTGCAACTCCAACCACGCGATTGCCGCCTAGGATAGATCGTCAGAGTAGCCCACGGGAGCCACCCGGATATGCGTGGATACCACCTGAGATTGTGAAAAAAAAAAAAATTGTGTATTTTATGGTACATAACTGGTGATAAGTCACATCGCGAGGTCATCACAGCTAATGCGTTGGCGCTACCACACCTTGCCATCGTCAGTTGCCTTCTGCTAGATCCTGCAACCATTGTGATTCTTCTTGATTTGACGCTTTCGTGACTGCAGGAATCCATACTCTTTGCTTCTTTCGGTAAAGTCACGTAGGTAGAAATAAAATTAAATAAAACAAATCACGACGTTTCGATCGCAACACAAGCGGTTGTCATCAGGCAAAAAGCTTTCGCAACACAACCACTTGTGTTGATGACGACCGCTTGTGTTGCGATCGAAACGTCGTGATTCGTTTTATTTTATTTCTAACTACGTGACTTCACCGAAAGAAGCAAAGAGTATTGTGATCCTTGACAACCGTTATATATACGCGTGTTAGAAACTCCACTGGTTTGTTGGGCTCTACGTCAATAAAACCCATGAGTATATTACACCACGCGGAGTTGAGTAAGGGCTCAATTTGTAGCGGATGGATCCAGGGAACTTTGGTATCGGTGATGAGCGATGTGCAAACGATTCGAAGGTGATCAAAACGCCGCACCTGGGGTGTTACACCACGCTAATCGCAATGAGTGGTGGTCCCACCGATCAGAGAGAGAGAGAGCAGAGGACCTCATGCACAAAGCGACTGGGCGGGCGGTAGAGGGCGAAGCCAAATGACGCTTGATGATGTCACTCGTGTTGCATTATGTATGTTGAACTTCTTTCGCTCCCACCTCTGAGCAAGGCGGCTCAGAGGTGGGAGCGCTGATTCGGCACCACTGAGATCCTGCGTTTCAATCCAGGCTCAAGCTGCATGTGGTTAAAACGAGTTCTCATGTGCGGCGAATTGATGGTCTTGCCCGCCCAGTTCGCCAATGACTGCACAAACAGAGATGGGCATCACATTTTGCTCTGCACCGAGTTTGGCTAAATTCCAGCTCTGAAAATTAAAATATCGGTTTTGTTGTCATGCAATGAACTTTATTCTCAGAGTGGGTAGGAAAGTGCTGCCCCCTCTGTGTTGCAATCCAGAGGTCACTTCAATTGATTTCAGATGTCGCTCCGCGGGCCGTTCTCCGACACATCGGGCTGCACTGCTGTGCGAGAGATCCGCGGGTGCAGTTTGTGTCACGGCGTCACTCCGACAGCACAATTGGGATAAACTTAGGGAAACTCCAAAATCTTATATATTAATTCATACAAGCTAAGTATCCCTGTCTGGAGGGCAGGCTAGTAGTGGCTTGTGGATGACAATGCTGTGAAAAGCAATGCAAGGGAGTGGCATAGTGTCGCTTAGCATATTAAATAACTCGACTCTTTTTTCAAACAATCAATCGTTCACGAACGTCTTATCACCTGCGAACGTCGTGGGGTCCCATTATCATCAGCCATCACTCACAGCACAGGTGCAAAAAAACACCACCGCTGTGGAAATGTTGCCATCAATCGGCTAAAGCAATAGCACCCATAAGAAACTCCTGTCTATTCGTTAGCATACATTAGTTGGCTTTATCCACAGCACAACTGAATAGGAACTCATACATCTTTTTAACCGCTGAAGGAGCTACCAATATTGGCATCTCCTTCTCCGTATTGCTGATTTTGATGCAGAGCAGTCGGCTATAGTTTTACACGGAGGTGGTTGAGCCTGATAATTGTATCACGAGCAACGCAGAATGCCTCCTTCGTGTTGGTGATTCAGGCATCAGGTTGTTGTTCTAGGTTCCGTGGTTCTGTTCTGTGTGACCACAGTCGCACACCGGATAATTTTTTACTTTCCATCACGGCATCCGCATCTGCTGCAACGGTTTGTACGGACGTGGTTTAGGGTTGCCCATAAGCTCGTGTGCCCCGGAAAACCAGCTCGGCAGAGCCGTGTGTCGCACTTGTGGTGGAATCAGCAAAGGCGGCGGGGGGCGGCCCCCCCGCCACAAGCAAACCACGAGCGTTATAGCCCAGTCAGAGGTTTCTCTTCCAAGTTTTGGATGAACTTATCCCAAAATATTTCTGTGACGCGGGAAATCGTCAGGCATTATCATCACTCTGTGCAGTTGGGGTGCTCGACTGCGTTTAATAGAGCGAATGTTGACGTGAAAGAAAAAGTTAAACGTTTAAAGTAAATAATGAAAACAAAATCGGCACTGTATTTATGTAGTCTGGTGCTGCACTGTATTCACCGCAAAGCCGCGTTCATGCTGCCTGAAGATGAATCAACTCTAAAATACTTTCCACAAAACTGAGAAGTTAAAAGAGGCAAAAATCTAAAACGTTTACACTTTGATCTTGTTTAACTATTCACACCCCGTCCCCTCGACTGTGGCGAGGCTGGGCCCCGCCTGGGAAGAGTTCAACGTCCACCCAGCGGCTCGAGGTCATCAACGGAGACGCCGCTCGCGAACACCGGAGGAGGAGCGACGCACGTGCACCTGCGTTCCGGTTGGACAGGGCGCTCACCGCGTGGGAGAGATGAACGGGAGGCACAGGACGATGATGATGAAGACCTCGAAGTAGAGGAACGACGCCACGGCCGTCCACTGGAGGCTCATGGTGGCTCACAGGCGGCTCCGCAGAGTGGCTCCGCGTCACGGCACCGCCCTGCGCCACAGCAAAGGGGAGGCCGCCGTGCGATTGGTGCGCCAGGTCACGTCGCGAACTCCCGCCACACAAACACCGGCCTCGTCCAGCAAACGCGATATTTCACGGGCGTGGCCGAGATTGGAGTTCCGGCAGTTGTATCTGGGATGCAGCTCTCGGTACATCTCTCGCTGCCACGGACACCGTTCCGCATCTGTACGAAGCTGTCCACGTCAGTAATGATTCTGCTCCAACCGCCCTCATTATCATGGTTTCCTTCTCATCTCCACCACAAGCAACATCAGTGTTGTCACCGCAGCCACTCTCTCGTCCTTCCGTCTCGTTCCTTCTGTCACTGCCATTGCCTCGGTCTCACAGTCGTCGCTACAGCTATTGTCAGTGTCAGTCTCCTCCTTGTCGCTCTGCTCCTGCTTCTTTCGTGGTCACTGCTCCCAGGAGCCGCGTCTCCGATATCCGCGGCGCGTTCTCCACACTCCTCTGGTCCACGCTGTGCGCATCATCCCTCACCCTTCCTCCCCCTCCTTGGATGTTTGTCCAACTTCTTTCGCACCATACGTAGCCCACCGTGCCCCTTCCCTTGCTCCTCTTCACTCACTGCTCGCCCGCCTGGGCTTTGGAACTCTGTTCTTTCGTCTGTCCCTGCAGCCTCATAGCTCACCGCTTCTCACTGCACACGTCGAATGCATTGGTCTCTGCCGATGCAGCCGATTTAAAACATGACAAACCTCTTGCAGACAAAAACATCACGTGGAAAATTCAACAACCCTCTCAATTTGAAGCCACTTCCCCCAGGCAACAGCTTCATCATCACGGTGCTATTCGCAGGCCAATATTCCTTTGAAGAAATAAGGGGATTCTTAGAATTCTTACAATGCACTTAGCTATGTACTGTACAAAGCTTACAAGCTCAGCAGAGCTAAAAACCGCACTTTCAACTGTGGTCACTCCGTTCCTCGTCTCTGTAACGCAATGCCCAGAATTCGGAACACTGACGCTAGAGCATTGGTGGGCAATCCGGACGAGCGGCTCTCCTTCACCTCAGTGGGCCGCGTCACATCACGACCCCACGCGTCGCCCCCTAGACACACTCAGACCAGGCCACTTCGCGGGGCTCCACGGGAAGCAGACTGCACACCACTGAACCAGAGCTTCCGCAGAATTACCCCGAGTGAAAGGAGCATCATCGATTTGTCGAGTCGTTGTGTGCCTGATATTTTTTTCAGCGAAAGGTTAACGGCGACGAGCGAGCATTACGGCAGCGCAGCGAACATGGTGAGAGCGCCACTCCCAAGAGCGCTGGGGTAGGAGAGGAGCGGAGACGGCACCGGATGGGAGCAAGTCTGTGCGCGCCAGAGGTCGCAGTCGGGTACCCGATACCCGTACCCTACCCGATACCCGGCTACCCGTACCCTGCTGGGTAAGGGTACGGGTATCCGTTTGCGACCCTGGTGTGGCCGGGTACGGATAGGCCGTGAGTCACTGGTGAGTAACCGTTTGTCACTCATTTCGGGTAGGGTACGGGTAGGGAACGGGTACCCGTACCCAGCCGGGTACGGGTACGGGTACGGGTACGGGTACCCAGCCGGGTACGGCTACGGGTACCCATTTGCGACCCTGGTGCGGCCGGGTACGGGTACGGGTAAGGAATCAAAACCCGTTTGCGACCTCTGGTGTGCGCGTTATCCGGCAACGGTGGAAAGGCGGGCTTGCGCACTGTGCTACGAAATTATACGCGCAGTGTACATCCAGCAACTGAGTTCGATTCCCAGCCATGGCTATCAGGTGGGTGAGTGACATCGGAATCCTGTACTGGGCCTAACCTAGGTTGACTCAACCTTAATTGAGTTTTTAGTGCAGGGTGTAAACATCAGCACTGGGGCGACAAAGGCGGCTGGGAATGGTGCCGTCCTTTCACTGTTCACTCCGCCACACGTATGCCAAGTATTCTTTCATCCAGGACAGAAACATAATACTCACGTGCAACACGATTCTAATGCGCTGAATCCAACCATTAAGCACTCATCACTGTAGCATCCATCATTTTTCCAGAAAGTAGCAAGTTCGTGCATTGCATGGTGCATAGGTATGGTGGGAGTTAGCGGAGTTTTTTACATTAAGCCATCCTGGCAAAAAAAGTTAAACAGATGAACCACTGGCCATTCCCACCCGACGTTACCCATCCTGTTCTAGCCACCACCTGTGAATTCCAGCTCAAGCGTATTAACATCGGGCCTATCACACGCCCACATCCGGCTATCACACACCGAGACTTGGATAGGCAGCACTGTCGTGGCACCAAACAAGAACAGCACAACACTGTTTTTTTATGCACTGCTCTCTGCTGTCCACCAAATCAACCCCACCGCCTATAATACCTATCACGCATGGTGCTGGTCTCCAAGCGTAACCAGACACATCAGGACTTCGCACCCCAGACGGCGGCATTCGGGGTGATTTGGTCAAAGGCCATCTGCTGTGAGCCTCATCTAAACGAACGGGGGCGGGGTGGGGCGTTCTGGCCTAGAAAAAAGTTGACAATGCTAAATGACTCGGGCTAAACGCAGTGCCAAGAGCTCCGCCAATGGGACGAGTCGGCCACTCAAGATGATGAAATCCCCGCAATCGTGACGATGCCCTCCCATCCTTGCTGGCACACGCTCGGCACTCGCAAGAGCACCGGCCCATCCCCTCAGTACAGTAGGCGATGTGGCAGTCAGCTCAACTCTCCCCACGCCCTCTGCCGCTCCGCCTCTTACCGACACGGCCAAGGGCCAAGCACAGACACCCACGTGTGTCGCGCACATTTGCCAACAGCGCCGCCCGTGCGCGCAAACTCCACAGCCTCCTGTCACGGATGTCACCAGAGCACAAGCACATGCCAGCAAGAACACATGGGGTGGGGCAAGGGGGGGAAAGGAATTATCCGTATAATTACATTTCAGTGGGGAATGTTGACGGAGGATAGCAAATGGAAATGACGCGGCGGCACAGAATGCGTAGGATTCGGTGGGACTGCCTTAGATGGTCACACGCTAAGACTCCTCGGTAGGGCAGGGCGCGTGGTGCAATCACGATGGCTTGTTGAAGAGCCGTTCCTGGAACCTTCTTAAGAGCGATTACTTCATAACCATTGCTCTCGATTGAAATCCAACACACTGGGCACCACAGCGATTATCAGGTAAAAACATACATTCAGAGAGATAGAGCGGAGACGAGAATTAAGCAACACAATTTGTGTATAAACAGGTTCTAATCTAAACCGCATCTCTAGATGTTGCACAAAACATCGCGCTGTGAGGCATGTTCATCACAGGGCAGGTGTAAAGGGCACTGCATTGTTGCAAGAGATGGCACTGTCATAGGAAGAGAAGAAACAACACACCGACGTTGAGACAAGCCGAATAACGGAAAAAACAAGAGGCGGAAATGGAAATTCACACGGAAGTCAGAGAGCCACCGTCTCTTTCCACAAGCCAACGAAGCAGCACTCGTCTCAGTCGTGTGCCAGTGGCGGAAATTCCACAGTCCTATGGCAGTGGCAACTTCATCCACAATACAATCACGGCTGTTGATATCCCACTACAAAGGTGACGCTCGATTGATCACCACGCCGAGGGGCGATGGACCGCAAGCGATGCTACATGCAACATAGAATAGACGAGATGCGGTTTTAGTCTGGGGTGAGCGGAGAGATGTTGTTAAAGTCTCAAGTTTTTCAAGTTTCATGTATTAGGTATCGCCCTGTGTGCCATGCGGCTCTTGAGTCGGGTGCAACCGCAACAAACTAAATATGAACGGAGAACATCTTAAAGCGACGACGTGCAGCAGAAACATCCTGGATAAACCAGCAAATCTTCCAGGAAAAAAACCCACCGTATTACAACGCTGTGTGCAAAAATCCCAGTGTGATGCAAGTCAAACCATAACAACCATAAGGCAATTTAGATTAAAGTTATCAGGCTTAACCATGTTTTCGAAATCACCAAAATAAAGCTATAAAACAATGTAACAACAGTAATCATAGGAACTGTGATTCAAAGGGGGGGGCTACCAGGGGAAATTCTGTCCATGACAGATTGCACAATGGGGCAATCAGAATATTTATTTAAACTGGAGGAATCCGATGAGCTATAAAGCTCTTTGTCACGGATGCCCAGTCGAATGGCACTGTGTACCGAGCCCACCACGTGACGTGCACTCAGCACAGCGCTCGTGGCATCCGCTACGGCACATGGGAAATTAAAAACTCCGTCTCGACCGTCGACCCACAGGATCAGGGATCACCTCTGCACGACGTGGCGTTTTCGTGAAGCAATAACCCGAGCCGACTCCCCAAAACTCTTAACTATAAATTATCATCGCATTCTTGTGCATGGAAGTGTGTTCAGGAGCTGAATATCAACGTCGCGAGGTCGCCACGACTGGGAGGGCTTCACGTGGTTTGTTTGAAGTAGCGCAGTCTACAGTGGGCTTTACGAAAAGGTTCTTGCTTTGGGTTGCATTGCCACAATGGCACTGCTGAGGCTTGTCTTTAATTCTCCAATTACACATCATTACGATTGTTTACTCAGGAAAACCTCACCGAGCCTCACGGCTCATTTTCATGAGGGTTCTGCCAAACTTTTGCAGTGTGGGGGGGGGGGCAACGCCTGGTAAGGTAACATTCTTAGTAATTTTTGGTGACATTTTAAAAAAATGTTTACCATGACACCACCAACACCGTGGCCTACTTGTACTAAAAACCCTGCGGTTGACGATTAGGGACCCCCCGATTCAAGAATACGTTTTAGTTCGTTACTGTAATCTAATTTCTATTGTCTCGCGTTGTATTCACTCCATGAGCCTAAATGCAACATGATTCGGGCACAATTAGCATTCATCCGAAAACATGACGATTCTTACAAACTCGCCTTTTGGCCTTTCAAGGACGGGTGTATTGCACTACATCTGAAACTTGCAAGCGAAAAGCAGACCGCGACGTGATATTCATTGCATTAATGTGCAATTTGTAAGGGCGCGGTGACACAGATTTATTTCATTTTAAGGTTATAATCCCTTGTTCATCATGATGTCCCTTTTGCTTTGATGTCCCAACAGCGTCACGGAGACCACGTGATGTGAGGGTTCTGCCTTTGAGGGTTGAGTTGACGCCGAGGAGGGGGGAGGAGGCACCTCGGCCCCCCATGTGGAGTGACGTCACCCGCTAATTATTGTTAATGGTGGGGGGGGGTGTCTATTTGGAGGACGAGGGGGGAGGGTGCTGCATGTGGAGTGACGTCACCTGCTCATGATTATTAATGGAGGGGGGGTCCATGTGGAGGACGTAACCTGTTCATGATTGTTAATGAGGGGGGCTGGTCGACGTGGAGTGACGTCACGAGCGTTGCACACAGACATTCTTGGCTAATTATAGTAGGTAATAATGGGGGGGGGGGTGACCATTTGGAGGACGCCACCTGCTCATGATTATTAATGAGGGGTGGGGGGTGTTCATTGGAGGACGTCACATGCTCATGAATATTAATGAGGTCAATGTGGAGTGACGTCACGAGCGTTAAGGACACAGACATTCCTGGTTGATCATAGCAGGTGTGCCATTCCACGCACGTGTGGGGAGAGAGCATCGAAATCCACGCCATCAGAGGTGGCATTCTGATTAAAGCACCCGGACCTCGCCTGACCTCGCCTGACCTCGGGAGGAGCCTGCATCGTAGCGCCTTTGATGTCGGGCCACCTCCATCAGCGAAGAGGCGTTGCAAGGCGACCGCACGGCTACCGTGGGCCACTCGACGGAGTCGCACGGACGGCTACGTACGGTGCGAGGTTCACCCATGCCGCTTGCCGGACATGCCCTCGCCACCGACACAAAGCGCCCTGACCAGCTTCGTTGAAGTTCGGTCAAATGACCGCTACGGCGTGGCGAGGCCCTGATGGGAACGAGGAGGAGGGGGAGGAGGAGGGGGGAGTAGTGGCTGTACACATCGCGCGTGGCGGAGCCGGGGAGGGTTTCACGTTTCACGGTGGCGGGCTGCAGCCGGGCCACGTGACACTGGGGGGCCGCGTGACACTGGGGGGCCGTGTGACACCGGGGGGCCACGTGACACCGGGGGGGGCACGTGGCCGCTACGGCTGCAACTTCGAACCTAACTCCAGCTCCTCCTTCAAGGGCTCGTGGCCATTCTCCGTCTCGCTGCCCAAATGAGCGTGGCCCAGAGGTCGCAACCGGGTACCCGATACCCGTACCCTACCCGGCTACCCGTACCCGGCCGATTACGGGTACCCGTTTGCGACCCTGGTGCGGCCGGGTACGGGTAAGGAATCAAACCCCGTTTGCGACCTCTGGCGTGGCCCCACAAAGCGAGTGGTGGAAATTCGACATTCCCGCGGCGAGCCCTGCTCAATGCGCGTCGGGGCCGCAACCGCGCGGAGCGTGCCTCGCTTTATCCACCCCCCCACCCCTCCATCTTGATGATGGGCTGAGCCGCCAGCATCTGCACGTCCCTCGGCCGAGGTCTCGTTTCGTCGCGACTCTCACGGCTCAACGCGAATGCAACGAGGGGAGGATGAGGAGGAGGGGAGGATGAGGAGGAGGGGAGGCCTCGAAAATGGAACCACGCGCGCGTCCATTGTGGGAGCTTGATGAGAGTCGCCGTCTCGTCCTCGTGTCGAGAGACGTCTCGGAATCTCTCCCCGTGCGCCTCGAGCAGCCCCCCCCCTCTCTGCAGGAACTCACGCGACAAAGTCGTCGCTGCTGTTGTACTACTACTGCTGCTGCGGTGATGGTGGTAGTGGTGCAAACCCACCCTCAGCACGTCTACAACACAGCGCGGCCTTCACAGGACGACACGACACAAGGCCACGTGTCTGGCAACAGCTCGGCGCCAGCTGTGCGAGGCCACTGCCCCGGAACGTCGCGCCTGCTGTACATTTCCCTTTTAAGGTCCGACGCTTTGAGTTAGCGCACAAAAAAATGTTTCGGAATCTAATCGCATCGCGGAATCGCGCACGACTATCGGAATCGATACGGGGGGTGAGTGTGTGCGCATCTACAGCGATACCCACGCGTTCCCCGATTCCAGAATCGACACGTTGTGAATCGGTGCGAGAATCGATTCCACCCTCCACTCTCTCGGGCGAGAGAGAGAGTGGAAGGGAAGAGACGCACCGAGCGATGGCGTCGGATCTCGCGGCAGGAGAGCGGCGAGCCTGTGGGCGGGGGGGGGGGGAGACTCACGCTAGAGCCTCCTGCTGCTGCTGCTGGTGCTGCTGCTGCTCCACTCGCAAAGCCGCTCTCCTCCCACTCCCCCCTCACGGCCGTCCTCTGTCTCTCGCCGCGAGCTGCACTCACCGGAACTGAGTTCAACGTCGAGATGACGTCAAAGGTTTTTTTCAGGCATGACGTCATTCTTATAGTCCACCAGCCGGTGACGTGATACGCCCCCGAGACTGCTCCCGTTCGCGAAGCAAGGGGGGGCCGGAGCTTGACGTGACGTCACGGCGACCGTGTGGACGGCTGTGACGTCATTGGCTCGGATTGTAGGTGACATCGTCACAAATGTCTGACCCCCCCTAGGTGCGTGACATCACGAGGGGTGGTTTGAGAAATGTGACGTCACATAAAAATGCGCAATTTTAAATAAAAATAGACAACACGTTCTACTTAGTTAAATAGACTTTTTAATAAATGTTTTCTCCTACAACATCAGAGTGCAGCGCCACATTAAATACGCACTACAATGACAATAGTTTAAAGCGATTTGAAGCATGTTTTTTTTTTTGGGGGGGGGCAGAGCTTTGTGACGTCATCTTTCCGGGGGCGCCTCACCCTTCGCCACGCCGTGCCCCGAGCGCGGGGCTCAAAATTCGTGTGACGTCATTTATGGACGGCCCCTTATAAAGGGGCCCTAATTTTTTTCAAAACACGCAAATATTAAAACACAAATTTTTTACTTCAATACAAAAGTGATTGTATTTTTTTTCATTTGCTATACAGCCCGATAATACGACAAATCGCTAACCTTAAACACCCAGTCGTTCATAAAAGTTAAAGGCGGTATAGTACTACAGTAATAGAGCAAGTGCAGAATCACTGAACTGGAATTGATAGCTTGAAAGCATTTAGCACGGGGCCCTTGAAAGTGTGGGGCCCGTAGCTACTGCACATGTAGTAGCTACTACACATGTAGGAGTAGCTACTACATGTACTACTTGTCTATGTAGTAGCTACATGTGTAGCTACTACATGTGTAGCTACTACATGTGTAGCTACTGCATGTGTAGCTACTACTTGTGTAGCTACTACACGTGTGGCTGCTGCATTTGTAGCTGCTGCATGTGTAGCTGCTGCATTTGTAGCTGCTGCATGTGTAGCTACTACTACATGTGTAGCTACTACACGTGTAGCTACTTATGTAGCTGCTACATGTGTAGCTACTACATGTGCAGCTACGACATGTGTAGCTACTACACGTGTAGCTACTACACGTGCAGCTACGACACGTGTAGCTACTACACGTGTAGCTACTTATGTAGCTACTACACGTGCAGCTACGACACGTGTAGCTACTACACGTGTAGCTACTACATGTGTAGATACGTATGTAGCTGCTACACGTGCAGCTGCTACACGTGCAGCTACTACACGTGCAGCTACTACACGTGTAGTAGCTACTTGTGCTACCAGGATAATCCGGCACTGGGCAGTAGCTGCGTGCTGGCACGCGCTGGGGTTGGCCCCCGTCTGGGCCGCGCGAGGTGGAGTAGCGCCCGTTCCACGCTCATTGTGGACATGTCTCTGTGGCGATCATTCCCCCCCCCTACCCCCTCATCCCCTGGCCCCTTCTGTTCCATTCATTTCTCTAAACCACAGCCGAGGAATAGAGCTGAGTGTGTTTTAAACATTCACGAACCGGCATTTTCCTGAATATTTTCAGGTCTGTGTCCATTACTCGACAGAATAAAAAAAGTTAAAATATAAAAAAATAAATGTTGCTGCGGAGTGACTGCAGTGTGAGTGCGTCTCGTGCCCAGAGACCCCCACAAGAGACTAAGACTCTGAGCACGGTGACGCTTTGACATGGTGTGACACACTCCTGTTTGTGTACTTACGCATTTGTGCTCGTGTTTTTATTTATTTTAGTGACTTGCTTACCTGTTCTCCATTTGGCACTCCTACCTCTGTTGTGTATTGTTTATTGTTCAAAGTTCAAAATTCATTTATTTGGTAGAGCCCTGTGAGCCATTCGGCTCTTGAATCGGGTGCAACCGCAACAAACAAAAAAACATGAACAAGAAAACATCTTAAAGTGACTAAGTGCAAACAGAAAATCCAAGAAAACACAGTAAAATATTGCAGAAAAATCACCGTACACCAACCCTGTGCAAATATCCCAGTGGGATGCAAGTCAAACAACAATTGTCATTTGCTCGCCCCCCGCCGACTGAACATCGGTGCAAAAAAGCTTCACAGCTCATCGGATTCCTCCTCCAGGATAAATGCCGATTCTGATTCTGCCGCTCTGCTCGTCACACCAGAATCAGAATCTCGATGTATATCTCTGCTCATACAGAGATCACTACTGTGGCACATTAGGAATGGATCACTCTTTTAATTATGTCCTTGTGCAGCAAGGGAGTAAAATGTAGTTCTGTGAAAGTCCTGATGTGCTGTGCAGTGAATCAATGCATGTGTGTACAGCAGCATGTGATGACTGAGTCGGGCCTGTAGGTGGCTGGCAGGGTTATTGAATGACCACGCGGATATACCAGTCACATGGTTAATGGCGACTCGGGCGCAAGGCTGGTTGTAACACACGTGTTGTTGCATTTTACAGGTAAAGGACCCAAAGGTTGTTTTTGATCGTTATATAAATGTTCTAGAATTGTTCTAGACTTGTTCTAGACTTTAAGCCTTTGCTTTGAATTGTTCGTTTGTGAGATATGCAATTAGAGGCGTTTTAGCACTGTGCATTGTAAAGGTATGATGCACTGTAATTAGTTACTGTCATTGTAATTCTCTAACTCTAATACTGTTTAGTCTATAACCATGCCCATGTACCCAGAGTATGACTACTTGCAATGCTATTGAGAATAGAACACATGTAAAGTAGTAAGCTGTACAATGGTGAGATACAGTACGTATACTGTACACATACAGTACATATAATGTGGGTGTAATATACCGATATAAGTGGATATACAGCTTAGGATTAAAGTAATAGTCGAATAGTGATGTGCAAATGTGATTTTCAAAGACAAGGATGGTTTATAAGTAGTAAAATTGGGTTTAAGAGAAAGGGTTAATGAATAACCGCACGTGTATACCAGTCACATGGTTAATGGCGACTCGGGCGCAAGGCTGGTTGTAACACACGTGTTGTTGCATTTTACAGAGTGACGGTGCTGTTCTTCACAAGATTAATATTAACCACAATAAATAAATGTGCTTGCCCTCGATTTGGAGCACCTGCCCACGTCCTTCATTTCGAGTGTGCAACACTACCGACGGTAGTTGGTGTGCACGACTCACCATCGAGATCACATCCAGCAAGGGGCGATTCAAACGAGCACCGCTTTGCGGGGGCATCGACGATGATCGGACACGTGGAGGTCGTCGCTTCTTTTGCGAGAACGAGGGATTTGCACCCCCCGTCTCTGCGACGACAGCGGAGGGAGATGGTCGCTGTGCACTGTTCGTTGGAGCAGCGACATTTCGTCGTCACTCTGATGTTCCCATCACATGGGTTCGACTCCCGACTCGCTCGCCGTGTATCGTCCGTTGGTTTTCTGCTTTGACAAAGGGGCCGTCCATAAATGACGTCACGCGATTTTGAACGATTTTTTACCCCCCCCCCCCTCCTTTTTTCACATTTTATTGCTGTGGATTTCACACCTGATGATGATTGCTTGTGTTGTAGTCGAAACGTCGTGATAATTTTTATCGTTTTATATTTTTATTATTGTATTATTTCCCTTCTACGTGACTTTACCGAAAGAACCAATAATATATATTTAAAATGTCAACATAAACAATACATGGGTGATGGGAATCAGGATACAAATGTCCAGGAGACCGCTACACACACACAATATAATCCTCGCTCTTAACATTACCTACTACAAACACCCAGGAATGTCCTTAACGCTCGTGACGTCACTCCACATCCAGCCCCCCTCATTAATATTCATGAGCAGGTGACGTCCTCCAAATGGACACCCCCCCCCCCCCCATTATTACCTACTATAATGAGCCAAATATGTCTGTGTGCAACGCTCGTGACGTCACTTCATATCGACCAGCCCCCCTCATTAGTAAGCATGAACAGGTTACGTCACTCCACATCCAGCCCCCCTCATTAAAAATCATGAATAGGTGACGTCCTCCAAATGGACACCCCCCCTCCCATACCTACTATAATCACCCAGGAATGTCTGTCAACGCTCGTGACGTCACTCCACATCGAACAGCTCCCCTCATTAATAATCATGAGCAGGTGACGTCACTCCACATCGAACAGCTCCCCTCATTAATAATCATTATAAGGTCACGTCCTCCAAATGTACACCCCCCCCCCCCTTCATGATGTAGCGTCGTAAACGCGTATTCACACAACGCCTGTCCACTTACCTGCAGTTACAGCCAGAGGTCTGTAGGGGGTGCCAGCCTGTACAAGGGGATAGAGAGAGAGAGCCGGACCAGAGAGAGAGGCTGGGTTCCCCTCCCCTACCCCAGGTGATGGGCTGGGGGGGGGCCCTTCCAGGATCCTCTGGAAGATTCCAGAAAGGGGGCGGTACCGGGGGCGGAGAGTCGAGTATAAAAGGCGGCTCTCCGGTCGGCTCGAGGCAGTGCTACGAAGACCAGCTAGGTTAGGACTTCGGATACCCCGGGACCCGACGTCCTTGTAAGGACCGGGCCCGAGCGTGGATCAGTGGTCAGGACCCGCTCCTTGGCTGGGTCGGGTCAGTCAGTCTCCCCTAGGTCACCGCTAGCCAGAGGGCTCTAGTTACCCCGAGTGATAGGGCACGCTATAGCCCGGAGGCTGTACCTCCATCGAGAGCGTGGTACTGTGTTACGTTGTTATAAATTAAAGTGTTGCCTCCAAGTTTCGTCGCAAGTCTCCTGGAACCCACTACAATAATACTTAGCGGGTGACGTCACTCCACATGGGGGGCCGAGGGGGCTCCTCCCCCCTCCTCGGCGTCAATTCACAGCCCTCACTACAAAGGCAGAACCCTCACGTCACGTGGTCTCCGTAACGCTGTTGAGACATCAAAGTAAAAAGGACGTAATGATGAACAAGGGATTACAACCTTAAAATTAAATAGGTCTGTGTCACCGCACCCTTACAAACTGCACACGAATGGATGCAATGAATGTCACGTGGCGGTCTGATTTTCGCTTGCAAGTTTCAGATTTACTGCAACACGCCCGTCCTTGGACAGGCAAAAAAGCTAGTTTCCAAAGAGTTGATCCATCTCGTAGCCAAGAGAGACTTGGTGTCAGTGCCGAATTAAACTAGTGTGGGACTTGTAGCCTTTGTTATAAAAGGGCCCTTAATAAAAAAAACACGTAAATATAAAAACACACATTTATAACTTGCCTAGTAAAGTTATTGTATTTTTTCATTTGTGGTACAGCCAGATAATACGACAAATCGCTAACCTTAAACACTCAGTCGTTCGGAAAAGTTGAAGGCGGTATGGTACTATAGTAATACAGCAAGTGCAGAATCACTGAACCGGAATTGATAGCTTGAAAGCATTTAGCGCGGGACCCTTGAAAGTGCGGGGCCCGTAGCTACTACATATGTAGCTACAACACGTGTAGTAGCTACGTATGTAGTAGCTACACGTGTAGCTGAGTCGTATTGCTTCTTATCTGCCGTGCTGGCAGGCGTGATATTTTGTTGTTGACCGATGTTGAGCTACAGACCTTATGCTCTGCAATTGGGGGTAAATGAATAAATAACGACGAGATAAATACACGAGAACACGTGAGATAATATAATCCGTGTAAACATCTCATTTACATATTTATTTTGCACAAAGACTGAGTTGATGAGTTAATAATGACGTCACCCTGCTGCTGCTGCTCTATATAAGAACGGGAGACAGCAGAGCCTCACCATTCTGGCGAATTGCCAATGATGCTGGATGCAATTACCAGCGAAACGTCGTACTACTCAAAATTTTTAAATGTTGTGGTTTCACGCTTCAACATACCGGTGGGCTAAAGCAGTGGACTGTTTGTCTTTTGTCAACGTGACACTTTTTTACTGATTGGCCGTGTCGGGTGGTGGAGGGTTACGACACATTTATAAATAACGCGATCCGAACCCAAAAAAACGTTGATTATGAAAGACTGTCTTGTTCAAAATCTAATTTCACCAGCAGGTGTCACCTCAGGAGACAAATGCTTTCCCGTCTCCCACAGCGATCAGATTACGGACCTCATGCCTGAGTGCAGTTCCAGAAAGCGGACTTCACGAAGTGACTCTTTGAGTTGAGTAGGGAGGCCTCCACCCTGGCGTTAGACGCCTGCGTCCACCACACGCCCTGCAAGGGGACGGATCGGGCTCGTCACACGGAAACGCATAAGCCACATTGCGTGGCAAAGCAAAGTCAACGGAGTAGGCCCATCCGTTTCAAAGACAAGGGGTATACAATTAACAGAGCGTGGTTGTTTTGCATGTTTTTTTTATCCACAAGCATGTATGGTTAATGCTGACTTGGTGGATCTGTTTGGAGTTTGAACATCTTGTATTGTCAGGAAGGGTAAAGCCTTTTGATTACTTTTGATCGTTTTTGTTTTTACGCAGTCATCACTTGATACAGCTATCGTGCTGTGACGGTTCCACCTGAAGACGGATGCTTGTGTTACCTCCGAAACGTCGTGATTTTTATTTTATTTTTTATTTTACTTTTATTAATTTTAATTTTTTTATCTACGTGACTTTACCGAAAAAAAACTAAGCATATTGATGACCGCACTGAAACCGTCACCACACTCCGCTAAGAAGCGCAGCTTAACTATGGGCGAGTGAAACGTGGAATCAAACTCAGGACTTCAGTGGTGATGTCTGCGCCGAGAGCATTTCCTTTTTAATGACTCGCTTTCTATTAACTCACTGTCTCTGTTGTTGTTGTCGTATCCTCAAATCGTGTAACTCAATTTTAACCCACTTCCCAATGCGGTATCTACTGCAAACTTCGTATACTTATGTCATACTGATGACAATACCATATTCTATGTGAAAAAATTAAAATCTTAAACAATCTTTTTACACGCTTTCTATTAACTCACTGTCTGTTGTTGTTGTATCCTCAAATCATGTAACTCAATTTAACCCACTTCCCAATGTGGTATCGACTGCAAACTTGGCGAACTTATGTCATACTCATGACAATTACTATATTCTACATAAAACATTTAAATATTTTTAAACAATCTTTTTATATGTTATGTTTCGGCGTGGGTCTAATTGTCTATGGTCAACTGACGTTGGCTGTAAATCACCACGGCGCCTTACGTTGTGGCAAGCTTCGGGGCCACTTCCTGTGTGTTTTAAAAAAGTTTTCTTTAATATTACTTTTTAACACTTAGCAGGCTTTCGCGACCAATAGTATTCATAATAAGAGGGGTTTGGGGTTAGATCGCGTAAATATAAATGCGTCGCTAAATCCGCCACCATCCGACACAGCCAATCAGTAAGGATTTGTCGCGTTAACAACACGTGACAATTCGTTACGAGTACAGCACACAACGCTTAGAATTCGAGTACAGTTCGACGTTTCGCCGGTAATTACAACCAGCATCATCAGGCGACATGTTGTGTTTCCGTGACAAATCCTCTTACTAATTGGCTGTGTCGGGTGGTGGTGGGTTTAACGACACATTTGCATTTACGCGATCTCACCCAAAACCACCTCTATTACGGAGCATTGCCATTACGAGCCATCCGGCCACCTCCAACACCCCCATGCAGTATTCTAGATTTGAAGCTTTCGTGACTGCAAGGATTCATACTCTTTGGTTTTTTCGGTAAAGTCACGTAGGTGAAAAATAAATGAATAAATAATACGTAATAGAAGTCATAATATGAATAAAATAATAAATCACGACGTTTCGGAGGCAACACCAGTCTCCGTCATCAGGTGGGATCGTCACAACTAGATTTACTGTATCACTTGTTTAACCTACGTGATTTTACCAAAAAAACCTAAGAGTACCTACCCCCTGCAGTAGTTAAGCTGCTACACTTGAGCACGTGGCGTCGTTCGAAGCCGTGGTGTGGGTTTCGAACTCGGGGGTCTCAGCTGCGTGTCTCAGTGCAGAGAAGCGGGCAAAGCACAAAGCCCCCCTCCCCTCCCCCCCCGAGACACCGCGCGTGATTTAGCCATTTGGTGTTTTCTTAAGTGAGATTTAGCGAATTGTTCTTGCAAGTGTCTTCCTTGATTTATTTTTTATTTTTTAACGTTTCCTGTCTGCCTGTCTCCAAGGCATCTGTTAGACGTGCATGGGAAAGAGACCTGCGAGACAACCCCAACGCCCGAACTGCAGAAGCGTTCACGTCTCTTTGACGGACGACTGACCACGCTGGGCCAACGCAAACCCCACAAAACTGGGCGCGGAATATTTTTCTTTCCACGATTGCGTAAAAAGCTGTTGTTTTTGGCCGTGCCGTGAAATATCAGATGGTAAGGATGTCGGTTTTTTTTCAGCGCAACTGGCATTTCCGATCGTCGCCCGAGTAATTTAAACCAAAAAAATTTGGTTCGACTCTTCACAACTCTTGCCACTTGTGCTTTAGAAGCGAAGTTTGTAGCAGTCAGCGGCACCGTTTGTTGGCAGTCCAGAGACCACAAACCGGCTTCTCAGTGGGAGGTCGCTCCATCTCCTCTGCTGCGCCAGAGGTCCGAAAACTTCCTCCGCATCGCCCATCGGCACCGCCGACCCCCTGCTCCCCCACACGCCCAGCCCTGGCTTCGATCCGTCCGGACGGAGAGCGGATCTGGACCGGCACCGTCACGGCGCCATCCCGACGTCCGTCCGAAGGGACTCGTGGGTTCGTCACATCACCGGGCAGGTGACCTCCTGGAATCTCCACTTGGCATGACGAGGGCTGTCATCGCCCGCGCCAATGCTCCTCACTCACTTCTCAGAGGCGGGTGCCACTTTCGCCGATAAGACATCACCAGTGTGAGGGCCGCCACATATTTGAAACCATTGGGGGGTGTGTATCATCAACACGACGACGACGATGATGATGATTATGATGGGGGTGTGTATTGTCCTGGGCCACACGTCAGAGGCCGCAACTAAAGGCCACCAGGGCCTGCCAGTGGCCCGCGGGCCTTGCAATGAAGAGCACTGCCCTACGAGCTCCTGGTGGTGTTGGTGGCTACCGACTCCTGTTCTATACAGACTCAAGATCCTCCTCTGTGCAGAACGAGCGCGAGATGTTCACAGGGGATGGAGTTATTGGCGCGCACTTTTGACAGTTGAGAGACAGAGACGGTAAAATTTCGATTTAAAGCTTTCGTGACTGCAGGGATTCGTCTTCTTGGTTCTTTCGGTAAAGTCACGTAGAAGGGAAGTAACAAAATAATAAAAATAAAACATAATAAAATTATTCTCACGACGTTTCGGCCACAACGCAAGCAGCCGTCCTCAGGTGAAACCAGGTCTGTCGAGGCGACAGCGTCTGAATGAAACAGCACACGTGCTTGGAGCATATATATAAGCTGGGTGAGAATTATTTTATTATGTTTTATTTTTTATTATTTTATTACTTCCCTTCTACGTGACTTTACCGAAAGAACCAAGAAGACAGAGATGGTGGTTGTTGTTGTCGCTGGAAGGCCGTGTTTGTTGCTCCACGAAGTTGTTGAATAAAGACGCATTCCTCGTTACGAGACCACATCCTGAGTGCAATCACCTTCGGCTCCATGATTAGCGAGGTGCCAAGGGAGAAGACAACATCACCTACAGATGCATGGATCACCACAAGGTCCTCCCGTTCCCTCCTGATGCAAGCCCCGCTGTCGCGGAGCGAGTCTTGAGGTGCAGTTGCATTTGGAAGCTCTACAACCTCCGCATTATGGGACCTCCTTTGCCAGTACCAAAATATACTAATAGGGGTTTCCCCCCTTTTTTCTGGCAACAAAACTGACACCTTTTGCAAGGCATCATGCTTACATTAACCACAATACTTGCAGTCAAATGCAAACAAAAAACAATACTCTGATAATGTATGCATTGTCTTTGAAACTGATTGGTTCACACCAGAGACAGCTTTCTTTGGAGCCTTGTCTCATATGGTGTTCGACCAAAAGGCGTCATCTGATGAGCTATGAAGCTCTTTCTCACAGATGTGAGGTCCTGTCTCACAATGTGTTTGTCCAATTGCACGACTGCTTTGGCGTGTTGGGAGGAAACCGTGAAAAAAAGAGTGGAGAAATGCCACGCGGTCGAGGGGACATCGCTCAAAAGGCACCGCACGGGCAGATTCGGCGCACGTGGTGTGCTGCCCTCCCTTGGCCACCTCCAGTCCCACCAAGACTCACCCCCAGAGCGCTGTGCGCACGCGATGTTGCCACACTGCACATGGCCGCATGGCGTTAGCAAAGATTACCCCCCCCCCCCCCACACATCGCAATAACGCGTTTTTTGTTTGGTCAGGAAGCCGCTTTACGCGATTATAAAAGATGCACTCGCAAATGCAGAAGCAGGTGCCGTGGAATGTTTTGCCAATATTTTCCTGACAATGCTCGGTGCCTGCCTCCGTGGGGATTACGATTGATTTTTTATTAAAATAAAACCCTAACGCCCATCATCAAGGTTCATTTGAGAACTCGCGTCGGAGTCGCCACCCATCTGAAGGGCTTAGCGGCATTTTAATATCCGGTTCCACGCCCGAGCGAGAGGGCCAAGGCAAACAGCCTCCACCGCTGCCAGTGTAGCTGCGCGCGCGCGCGGACACACAGAGCCTCCTTCCTCCCACGTACGCGACTTTTCCCATGGGGGGTGCATCAAGTAAGCGCCAGCGAGCGTGCGTTCGTCGATTTGCAAAGCGTGGCTCACGGTGGCCAATACCGTCGGCGGTGCCGAGCCAGCACCGCCGACGTCTGGTGTGGAGGATTGCGGGTCTCCTCGGTTTTTGTCACAGACACATTAATAAATACATCATCATCATCATCAAAGTTGCAGTTGGCTTGTCAACTGATTTGGCAGAATTGAAGGTCTGAGAAGTAATACGTGGGTTTTGTGAGCCGCCTCGAGTACATGGGAGTTTCTTCTGAAGGCAATTCAAGAGACCAGCAAACGCGCAGCTCTTTACTTTGACGCGTGGTGATGCCCCGCTCACGGCAATCATGGAAAGGTATCTCGGGAAATGTTGCAGGTGGCAAAATCTTTCTCGGTCCATTAAGTTACTCACAAAAAAAAACACGAATCAACTTGTGAAATAAACAACATCGCTCTCAGTCAGGTTTGTGAGATCCCTGTTCCAAATGTGGGTTTTTATCATCTGTTTGAAACATTTCATGATTGTTGTGAAATAGCGGAGGTGACAGGCAGACTGGACCCCACGCGTAGCGATAAGAAAACCTCAAGATGGGAGGAGGAGGGGGGGTGGTTAACTGGAGCATCTTGGACACGAAGGTGACAGTGCCAGGTGCATGGCCAGGTTTCGAATCCACTTACACTCGTGGTCCCACGATAAAATCCCATTACATGTCCTTGCTATTGCTGTAAATCAACAGACAAGTCACTTCCCCAACCACCCAGTTAGCCATCCACCCAGCCACCGAGTCAGTCACCCATGCACCCAGCCACCTATCCATTCAATCAGTCTACCACCCATCCATCCACCCAGCCACCCAGTTAGTCAC
>JAAXLI020001456.1:30639-41617 GCA_014621495.2 Entosphenus tridentatus
GGTGACAGGGTGACAGGGTGACAAGGTGACAGGGAGACAGGGAGACAGGGAGACAGGGTGACAGGGAGACAGGGCTATGATCCAACGGGACGGACCAAGCTGATTTGACCAGAGGACTTGGACACATTGTGAGTGCCCACGCGCACCTTGACTCCACCGCACACGCTCTGCCGATGGACTGTGGGCAGAGGCGAAGGGTGACGGAGTGAGTGAGGGTCGGTGAAGGTGGATTCACTCAGCTGGCGATTTGTCTCAGCTGGCCAGCGCTGTGGAGGCACCGGCGGGGGTTGGTGGATCGCCGCACAGATGGGTTGTGGAACTCCCTTCCCCGCGTGCGTCAAGGAGGTGCCGTGACGTGGTTGACCGGGAGAATGGGGAATCAGCGACGTGATCGCCGTCTGTTCGCATCTATACGGGGCGAGTGCGCGTTGCCCGCTCACACGCAAGGCGTGGGGTTGTCTCCGGGTTACCTCTCACATGTGAACAATGCACACGACTAATCGTTGAATTGTTTTTCCCCGTGAACATCTGGCAAATGCAAAGCGCAATATGGCAGCGGGAGTAGCAGCGGCAACGGGGCCCTCCTGAAAAAAGTTGTTCTGCGACTCGGCGTGGCGCACCTCGCGAGAGATAAATAAAATGAAAAGTCAAACCAAAAAAAAAGCATCGCGTGCTCGTGTTTAATTGCGGGGTTATTTGTGCGGTTGGCGATGCTGCTATTGCCGTATGCTTGCTTTGTCGACACGCACACACACACACGCAATGATGGCAGGCAGAGGCGAGAGAGCGAGCGAGCGTGCGAGGGAGAGAAATTCGTGTCAGCCAGATGTTGGGTGACGAATGGCTTGCGTCGTGAGCAGAATATTTACTTGTTTTCCTGCAGGAGGAATCTGATGAGCTATAAAGCTCTTTTTTTCCACAGATGTCCAGTAAAGGGGCACTGGCTAAGAACGTGACGACAACAGACGCAGCACAAAAACACGATAGGAGTGCAAAGTACAAGAAAGGTAAACAATGATACTCTGATGGTGCATCGTCTTTGAGTTGTGCGCCTTTTGGCGTCATCTGGTCCAACACCATGTGAGACTAGGCGCTAAGGAAAGCTGTCTCGGGTGTGGACCAATCAATTTCAAGGACAGTGCATACATTATCAGAGTTGTATTTTTTGTTTGCATTCCGACTGCAGGTATTGTGGTCTATGCAAACATGACTCCTTGTAAAAAAAGGTTTTAGTTTTGTTGCCAGATAAAAGGGTTAAAAAACAATTATCATATTTTTCTACTGGCAAATGAGGTTCCAATGGTGTAAAGGTAAACAAATCACACAAACTTGATTCGAAGCTTTCGTGACCTGCAGGAATGACTCTTTGTTTTTTTCGGCAAAGTCACGTAGAAAGAAAATAAATTAAATAACAGAGTACAATTACATTTATTTTCGTTATACGTGACTTCACCGAAAGAACCACAGAGTAAATCACGCAAAAACATACAAATGCAACAACTAAACCTTCCCATCCTACCAGCACGAAGTCCACTGAGGAATGAGCTTATTGTAGTAGCAACGTCGTGAGTCGAGGGGTCGGCTTAGGCCCTCTGAGCCGAGATGAGGAACGACTTCTGGGACCCCCCCCACCCCCCCCGGGGTTTAGAAAAAAAATGGCACAAAAGTTTGTGGGTTGTTCAAATTGACTCCGTACAGCTTGGATGCATCCATGGATCACGAGGGCCTTGGCGAATAGGCGGTCACCCTCCCCACTACGGTGGACAAACAAACAAACAACAACAACAGCCGCGTTGTAGCTGCTGCACGATATCCGACGTTTTGCACCAGCGTGCTGGCTTCTTCAGCAACTGGATTCGGTTCGCGAGCGAAACGTCGGAGATTGCGCCGAACGACACGGCGTTACGACGCGGAAAATGCACGACCACCACTCACCCACCCACACACCCACCCACCACTCACCCACCACTCACCCACGCACCCACCCACCACTCACCCACCCACCCACACACCCACACACCCACCACTCACTCACCCACCACTCACTCACCCACACACCCACCCACCCACACACCCACACACCCACCCACACACACATCTACCCACCCACCACTCACCCACCCACCCACCACTCACCCACGCACCCACCCACTCACCACTCACACAACCACCCACCCACCCTCACAGCCACCCACCCACACACCTACCCACCAACCACTCACCCACCCACCCACTCACCACTCACCCACCCACTCTGTCGGCAAAGATCTGCACATTATTTAATTACTGGTGTAATTGGGGCAGTGGTCACAGTTGGGTTCGTGCAAACATCATTTAACGAAAAACACTCAAATGTAAAGATTGCATTGAATTTATTTCATGAAAAAATATCTCTATGTATCACATTCGTCGTAAATTGACGATCATCTGCCGAAAGTTTTCCTTGAGATTAATTTTGTTGAATCGGCACTTCGATGTTGCTTGGATTTCTGCGTCTCGACAAAGCAACGTAATAAATGTATAACGGTGTGCAAAAGGAAATTATAAATTTAAAAACAGCGGCCCTGGTATATTTTTGGAGAAAATTTATCAATTTTGTAACCACTAATTAGTTCCAATATTAATATAAGCCTTTCATGATTGTTTTTCTAATTGCATGAAAATCCACGTGGTCTACCCGGCGTTGCACACAGCATGCAGAGTCCCAGGCGTTACGCGCACAACTAATGCATCAAATGTATCTACAGTAAAATATATTAAATTCGAGTTGTGCTTTCTACGCGTGTAGATTGCACCCCCTGGTGGTAGAACGACGAAGCTGCTGTGAGCCTGATTCGTAAACACTTTCGCTGCAACGTTTCCCCAAACAGAATATCAGAATATTTTTTATTGGAGAAATCAGAACTCAAGTCAACGCGTCTGCCCACCGCCACGCGACTTCGTCTTATCACGCTCCACGCTGCACGCACCCGATGATTGTTTTCAGGAGGGTCCTGCTGCTGCTGCTGCATCGCTTATTTATTTGTAAAACGTTTTAGACAATTGATGAGTCGTTTTTATTGTACCACGTGTGCTGGAAACCGGGAGCTCACGGAGAAAACCCATGCCTTGCGCGATGTTGGCAACGCTCTATCCCTCGTGTACAGATGGAAACAGATGGCAATTAGTCCACTCGCTGCACCGCCTTCTCCTGGACAGCCCAGGGTACGTGACCTCCTCGACGTCCAGGGGACGGGAGTTTCACAACCCATCCGTGCGTGATCCACCAACCCTCGCCACTGCTGCCTCCGGTGCTGGATTCCAGGCGTCCACGTGGATCTGGGAGTGTTTGGTGTCGATTGAAAACCAATTTATACTGGGAGGAACCTCTTGGTTACACCAGCCCATAGGGGATTATTGTGTCCGTCGTGCAGGGAGGGGCTGAGTGGAGAGGGTGGGGCTGGGTGGGGAGGGGAGGGTAGGGAGGGGCCTTGGGGAGGGTGGGGAAGGGTTGGGTGGAGAGGGTTGGGAGGGGCTGGGTGGGGAGGGTGGGGCTGGGTGCGGGGTGGGAGGGGTGTGGCTGGGTGGGGAGGGGCTGGGTGGGGAGGGTGGAGCTGGGTGAGGGTTGGGAGAGTGAGGCTGGGTGGGGAGGGGCTGGTCATCCCGTGGTGCCCTTATAAAACTCAACGTTTAACCTACTCACGCCGGCTTGTGCCCGCCCTCACAGTCGGGCATATTTGCGGAATACACCACGCCGCCGTTGACCCTGGCCATTGACCGAGCAACCCGACGTTCCTACCAGCTCCCTCCGCAGGACAATGTGTTTTAGAACTGTTTTTTTTCTTTGGTTTGTTCTTCTTCCCCCGCACTACCGATTAACACGGTGGATTATGTACGGTGCGAAAGAAGTTCAACATAAGAACATCAATTTTATTTATACACGCAGCGAGTTTCATCGAGAATTCATATCGTGAAGAGACGCAAGCGAGCCACGAGGCGTCGCTATAGCAACACAATCACCAACATCGGTCGGAATAATCTCCCCACTGCGCTGTTACCACAGATGTCGACGTCAAGGCGTTCGCAGCAGGCTGCTCACAAACAATCTCATGATCATCATCATCATCCGCCTTGATTGATCCACTGCTGGATGAAGGGCTTCTCCGAGCCGTCGCCATCTGTTACGGTCGCTGCGTTTGCAACGATGCATCGAGCTTCTGCACGCGAGCTCATTCCACGTCTCCATCTCTCAGTTTCAGTTCAGTTTCATTGATGAGGTGTAGCCCTGTGAGCCATACGGCTCTTGACTCGGGTGCAACCGCGACAAACAAAAACATGAACAAAAGAAACATCTTAAAGTGACTACACGCAACAGACACATCCAGGAAAAAACAGCAAAGTCTTCCATAAAAAGCACCGTATACCAACGCTGTGTGCAAAAATCCCAGTGTGATGCAAGTCAAACAATAACAACTATAAGACAATTTAGATTAAAGTTATCAGGCTAACTCCGTACTTCAACAAAAACACATGGCTAATCGGGAGGTACAGGGGGAAGGACAATAAACTAATCACAAAAAATCCGTTCTAAGGAATTTAGTTTTTTATTTAGATCAGGGGCAGGGCCAGGGTCTCTGGCCCTGCCAAGGCAACCGCAGGCGGGACTCGAAATTCAATAAATCTAGGAGCAAACCTGGAAAAGCAGAGGCGAGTAGCAACATCATCAATACCAGTCAACATCACACGCCTCGCCAAAGAGAAGCAGTTCCAGCCCATCGCATTAGGGGTGAGTTAATTAAATGTTTGACCAAATATAACGGGCTTATTTTTAAGTTGATAATTTGTATGGCCCGCGAATGATGTTATAAATATCCAAATGGCCCTTTGCAGAAAAAAGGTTGCCTTGGCAGGGCCAGAGACCAAATGATTTCGCGGGCCTCATACGGCCCGCGGGCCGGAAGTTCCCTACCCCTGCCATAAACAAAACAACATTTATCATTTTTTCAAGGTAAAAGCCCACTGAGCTGTATAACTCTTTTTCAGAAGAGGCCTGCCTACAAATGATCTCTCTACGAAGTGGCTCATCGTGTGGAAATGTACAGCAGGCAAATACTGTGACGGAAAAAATTCCACGCGACCACGTGGAGAGAGACACACACGCAAACTCCGAATATAGAGCAGGCGTCAGGGTCTGGATTGAACCCACGAATCTTCTGTATACCAGGCGAGGTAGTGGGTAAGGGGTGTGGTCACGAGTTAAAATCTTGGTTGCTGGGGGTTGACCCAACCCATCATCCCTCCGGGGTCGATAAATTTAGCACTACTTTTCAGAAAGTCAATAGCGATTGGACAGACTCGCCCCGCTCCCCCCCCCCTCCACGTGTCGACAACGCGTCACACTTTTAAAACCTCCGAATACACAGCAGGCGTCAGGGTCGGGATCGAATCCACGACCTCCTGTATACCGGGCGAGGTAGTTAACATCTCCTAGCCACCGTGGCGCCCGATCTCCGTTGTCAATTGCAACGTTTCTGACGCACGTGGCACCGCACAGCGTCCCATCTCTTTAACTCGCATTCAGCTCAACAGAGGTGAGGGGTTAGCGTTGGGGCAGTGGTCACGGTTGTAATTAACGTGTTGGTTATAGGTAGCTGATATTTTAATGGTTTAGGGGAACGTCCGTAAATGACGTCACGCGATTTTGGGCGATTTTTGACCCCCCCTCTCGTCACACGGCGTCACAAAAAGTCAGACCCCTCCCCTCGAATATGACGTCACAAAGCTCTGCCTCCCCCCCCAAAAAAAAAAACATGCTTCAAATCGCTTTAAACTATTGTCATTGTAGCGCGTATTTAATGTGGCGCTGCACTCTGATGTTGTAGGAGAAAACATTTATTAAAAAGTCTATTTAATTAAGTAGAACGTGTTGTCTATATTTATTTAAAGTTGCGCATTTTGATGTGACGTCACATTTCTGAACCCCCCCCCTCGTCACACATCGTTACAAATGTCTGACCCCTCCCTTACCTGCGTGACGTCATTTATGGACGGCCCCTTACTTTTAGGGTATTATTACGACTCCCGTTGTAGACACTGTGACGATGTGTGACGAGGGGGGGGGGTTGAGAAATGTGACGTCACATCAAAATGTGCAACTTTAAATACATGTAGAGAACACGTTCTACTTAATTAAATAGACTTTTAAAATAAATGTTTTCTCTCACAACATCAGAGTGCAGCGCCACATTAAATACGCACTACAATGACAATAGTTTAAAGCGATTTGAAGCATGAAAATATGGTTTTGGAGGGGCGGAGGGAGATCTTTGTGACGTCATATTTGAGGGGGGGGGTCTGACTTTTTGTGACGCTGTGTGACGAGTAAGAGGGGGGAGGGATCAAAAATCGTCCAAAATCGCGTGACGTCATTTAATGAACGGTCCCTCAGGTCGACCCAGCCTTAATCGAGTACAGTGCCTGGTGCAATGCGCATGCATCAGTTCAAAGTTCAAAGTTCATTTATTAGGTGTTGCCCTGTGAGCCATTCGGCTCTTGAATCGGGTGCAACCGCAACAAACAAAAAAAAACATGAACAAGAAAACATCTTAAAGTGGCCATGCGCAAACAGATAATCCAAGAAAAGACAGCAAAATATTGCAGAAGAATCACCGTACACCAACCCTGTGCAAAAATCCCAGTGGGATGCAAGTCGAACAACAACAACAACCACAAGACAACTTAGATTAAGGGCAAAATCAGTAGCATTGGGGAGACAAAGGCGACCGTGGGGTGGGGGGGGGTGTTGGCCACCCACCGCTCCGCAGCGCACGACGAACCCCTCGACCAACCAAACCTACAACGGTGGCGTGAATATTTGAACCGGTCCAGCGCCTCCCCCTAGGTCTACTCGGCCGTAAAAAAATAAAAATAAAACTACAGCACTTGGGGAGATAAAGGCGAGCGGGCGCGGTGTTGGCGGCCTTCATAGGTGTCTTCTCGCGAACAGCACTTGCCCCAACAGCCCTGTTGAAGGCTAGGGGGGGGGGATCTTTGTCTTTGTTATGTTATTCGTATGCGAGCTGCAGAGAGAGAGAGAGACGCGGGCTGCCGCGTGTTTACAATTCCCATGATCCGCGCGGCTCGCCTCGAGAAAAGGAATCGAGCTCCACTCAAAGACCCCCCCCTGCTCCTCCTCCTCCACCACCACCACCACCACACTCCACACACAAGACAAAGCTCTCCCCTATAGCCTCCACGGACTCGAGAGGCAAGTGCTGTTTGCGTGCAACCTACGAACGCCCGGGACGGTTGCACGAGGGGGGGTGGGTGGACAGCACCACGCCCGACCGCCTTTGTCTCCCCAGTGGCGATGTTTACATCCCGCGCCAGGTACTCATTTGAGGCTGAGTCGACTACACACATATAAACGCAAGCGCATACAAAGACAAAGCCCCCCCCCCCCCCATGTAACAGACTGTTGGGGCAAGTGCTGTTAGCGTGCACCGATGAAGGCCGGCACGGCACACGAGGAAAGTGTGTGGTCAACACCTCGCCCGGCCGTCTTTGTCTCCCCAGTGCTGACGTTTACGCAACTCATTTGAGGCTGAGCCGACTTCCATCCACAGAGACACACGCGCGCACACAAAGACAAAGGCCTCCCCCCCCCCCCGAGTGTAGCCTGCATGGGCTGTCGGGGCAAGTGCTGTTAGCGCGCGTGAGATGGTGGCATGGCTAAGCCATCGCCTCCCCCTTAGTGGTGATGTTTACACGCACGAATCAGTTGTCCATTTGGGGCTAAAGGTATTCTTGGCAGAGGCACGGGGCTGGTTCATATGTTCGCCACTCTGAACTCTGGTTAGGACGGTTGGCTACGTACGGTGCGAAAGAAGTTCAACATACACACGCACGCACGCACGCTCTCCCCACAAGACACGCAACAACAACAACAACAACCGCTGCTCGCCACAGAGGGGCGAAGACTTCACCCGCGGCGTTTGTGCCAGGCTAGGTGTCCTTTTGTGGCCACGTGTGGCGTCGCAGGCTCGCCGGCAGGAGGTCACGGCATAGATCCATGTGCGGTGGGTTGATCGACTGGGATGACTGGCAGGCCGCACCAGCTGTGTGTGCACCACCACTGCCAACAAGGAGATTTGCAGCAGCAGCAGCATTTGGTGAATTTTGACAGCGATGTCTGCGATCAGGGTCGGCCAAATCGCGAGCGGGACGTTTGGAGCACGCGAACTTTTGACCGTGGGTTCGTTCCGCCTGATGGTTTACTCAGCTAAAGACATTTTTGTTGTTGTTGTCATTTTACAAGACAAGGCCTCACTGAGCTGTACAGCTTCTTTTTTCAGAAGCGTCCTGACCACAAATGATAGCTCGAAGAAAGTGGCAGTATCACGTGGACATTGACAGCAGCCAAATACCTGAAACGCATGTTGATTCTAAATGTGGAGGGAAAAAACCCGGAGGACCTGGAGAAAAATCTACGCGACAACATTGAGAGAGAGAGAGAGAGATACGCATACTCCAAATATACAGAAGGCGTCAGGGTCCCGATCGAAGCCATGACCTCCTGTATACCAGGAAAGGTAGTTAACATCTCACCACAACGACATCATCACCACCACGCGACTCATAGAACATCGCCAATGACTGCACCGAGTGAGCCGCTTGCGTGTGAGTAGGTGGAGCGGTGGCGCAGCGGTTAGCACACTGCCATGGCAATCCTGGGGTCGATCCTACCCCCCCCCCCCAGTGGCTGATGATCTCGCCCGGTATGCAGGAGGACGTGGGTTCGATCCCGAGCCTGACGCCGTGTATATTTGGGTTTTACCGTGTGTCTCTCTCCCCCATGATTATGTGGATTTATCTCCGGGGTTTTCCCCTCCACATTTAGAAGCAACATCACCGCGTTTCGAGAATTTGGCTGCTGTACATTGCCACGTGATGAGACACTTCTTTGAGCTCTCATTTGTGGCCAGGTCGCTTCTGAAAAAGAACTATGTAGCTCAGTGGGCCGTACCCGGTATGAAAAACATTTAGTCGTTTTTGAAATCTCAACCACTCACGGCTAACGTCAGTACCCCCCCCCCCCCCCCCAGGAATGGCTCAGATTATCAAGTCATGGGTAACATCAAGTGGCGAGTGACAACTCAACCTTGTTTAGGTCGACTCAGCCTGAAATGGACACGTGGCGCGCGGTGCCTGAACGTCACCGTTGCGGAGATGAGAACAGTTACCTGGTTGATTTAGAGCCCACCGGGTGCTTTGTGTCGATCCTTAACACTACCGACGAGAGAGGTTGTTTTGTGTTAGATCGCTACCACGTGTTGGGCCTGGACGTTACTACGGCGGCGACGTTAAAGACCCCGTGGCGTCATTCGCAACCGTGGGCCTCATTGCGTGCCGGTGTAACAGGCCGTAGTATACCCGGAGTTAAAACGGCCTAGGCTAGATTATACCCGGGTATATTATGATCCTAGGCCAATTTATACTCTAGGGTATATTATGTCCTAGGCCAAATTATACCCCTCTAGGCCAAATCATACCCCCATGAATATAAGTGTTGAGCAATATACACATGAATTACTACATTTTTCCAACATTTTATTTAAAACTGTAAGCACATAGACTTTGATTGTTTCAACCAGAAAAACTTTAATAATAACCCTAACCCTATCCCTAATTCTATCCCTAACCTTAACCCTATCCCTAACCCTAACCTTAACCCGATCCCTATCCCTAACCCTAAAAATGCTTCAATTGATCAAATTGAGATTCTTACTTCCATTTATACGCATTTTAGATGTCGATTGAAGTTCGTTTGAACTTTCACATGGGGCATCTTCTAGCCTGGAGAAGTATGGTCTGGCCCAGTCTAGTTTAAACCCCCGGGGGGTATAGTTTAGCCTAGAACACTTTATCCCCCCGGTTATACTCCGGGTTTAATCGTGGCAGAGGTTATTTTAGCCTGTTACACCGGGACCAATACTTTGTAAAAAAAATTGAAAACGTCAGCAGTTATCCTGCAGTGTTTGTTTCACACCTGATGACGGTTGCTTGTGTTGCGATCGAACACGTCACGATCTATGATTTTTTCTACCCACGTGACTTTACCGAAAGACCCAAAGAGAATGGATTCCTGCAGTCACGAAAGCTTCAAATCAAGACGGAAACGTTTTCCGCGCAAGTCGCTTCCATGGCAAATTCACCAATGATCGACCCACCCCGACCTTTCCCTACTGCGAATAAGAAGCTTGGCATCACATCCTCCTGGCAACAATCGTAATAAACAACAACAACAACAATGCTAAACAGTGCCGGATTATCGTAGTAGCAAAAGTACCTACATGTGTAGTAGCTACATATGTAGTAGCTGCATGTATAGTAGCTACATGTGTAGTAGCTACATGTATGTAGTAGTAGCTACATGGGTAGCTACGCTTACATATGTAGTAGCTACGGGCCCCGCACTTTGAAGGGCCCCGCGCTAAATGCTTTCAAGTGATCAATTCCGGTTCAGTGAATCTGCACTTGCTCTATTACTATAGTACTATACTGCCTTCAAGATTTATGAGCGACCGGGTGTTTAATGTTAGCGATTCGTCGTATTATCTGGCTGGTTAGCAAATGGAAAATAATCCAATGACTTTACTATGCGAGTATAAAATGTGTGTGTTTCAATATATACGTGTTTTTATTTTATTTAGGGACCTCTTTACAATATATGCTACAGGCCCAGCACTAGCTTATTGCGGCACTGACGCTACATACACGCGACAATTATCATTGTTTCGAGGCACACGCCACACATCAGCAGGGCGGTGATGACAGCGACGAGACGCCTCCTCTCGCCGAACAACGAACCCGCATTGGTGCACAGAGACACACGGGATATGTCGCGCTCAGCACACGTAGCCAGCGGCTCATAGCCAGCGCTCAGCTCACATAGCCAGCGCTCAGCTCACACAGCCAGCGCTCAGCTCACACAGCCAGC
>JAAXLI020001457.1:27781-41542 GCA_014621495.2 Entosphenus tridentatus
CCCCCCCTCCTCCTCCTCCACGTGCGTGATTAATAAACACCCGCATTGGGCAGGTGATAAATAACCAATGTAACCGGCCGGCGTCGCGAGCCGGGGAATTGTCGTCGGCCCATTAATGTTTAATTGTTTGCCAAGGTCAGCGAGCAATTTGTTTTAACATTGAATCTGTACGTGGCGGACGGGAGCATTGTGTTTGTATCTCCACACCCGCCCCCCCCCCCCCCGCGACTGGATACATTTTGTTGATGATGATGATGATGGAGCCACAGAAACAGCGGAGGGGTTGGTGGTGGTGGTGTAGCGGTAAGTGCGCTGCGCTATGAAACCCAGCCGACCCGAGTTCGATTCCCGCTCACGACCACCAACATCATCTGAACCGGTCCTGGGCCTCCCCTAGGTCGACTCAGCCTCAAATGAGTACCTGGTGGCGTGGGTAAAAACATCACCACTAGCGAGACAAAGGCGGCCGGGCGTGGTGCCGGCGACCCACCCCGTCGTGTGCGGTTTTGGCCTTCATAGGTGCTCGCTAACACCACTCGCTCCAGCAGTCTGTTAAGGCTATACGGGCTTTTATGTAATTTCACCAAAACCAAAACAACAACTTCTACTCTGACCATCGCATCTCAACAATCGAGGCGGTTGTCTGCGGCGATTTACACCGCGGTAAAAAAAAATATATACACACACACACACAGGGTGCTTCAAAAAAATGTTAACACTTGCATGGGACTATTGTTTTCAATGTAAAAAAAGAACGGATAATTAATAATACACTGTAGCATGATAACAAATGTAAGGTTAATAGCTTCAAAAAGGCAAAATAGTCTCCACTTGTTCGCCATCGTTGTCAACGCACGCCTGGAATCTTCTCCAGGTGGTCTTCAGAGCCCCGGGAGGTACATTTCTCGTGGTTCTGTTGCAAATTCTCAGAAGTGTTCACATTTTTATGAAGCACTTTGTATATCTAAAACGAATAAATAAAGATGCTGTAGGCGATCAGTTGTATGCTGGCGGGGGGGGGGGGTGCAGGAGATTTAAGCGGTCGGTCATTGCAACTGTCCAAGGGGGGTTACTTTGCTACGAAAATTAATCTTGCACAGTCGGGAATGTGGGTTTCCCTGGACCGCCGTGATGAAAATTTGTTCGCGTGAAAACTTAACCGCGTGCTTTGATGTTGCTTACGGTGCTCTGAAGATTTATTTTCTTTCTTAATTGTTCAAACTAGATTCGAAGCTTTCGTGACTGCAGGAATTGCTCTTTGGTTCTTTCGGTAAAGTCACGTAGAAATAAATTAAATTAAATAATAATAGAATACGACGTTTCGATTGCAACACAAGCAACCATCATCAGGTACAAATGAATGAGAAAACAAACATAGTAAACTTGGAAATATAATGCAATACAACACAGAGAGTCGGCCAACAAAACAGTCAACACCCCACCTGGTTGATTACGTTCTTCCAAAGATTTCTAAATTTCAGAGAGAGACAAAACATAGACACGGAGACACACAGACAGACACACGCAGAGAAGAGAGACTCACACAGAGACAAACAGAGAGAGAGAGACACACACATAGAGTTATTAATTGTTGTTTTTCTTAATTCGCAGCAGATTTAGAGTCAAATGTCTCAGGGAGACAGGTCATTGGAATCACTTGCACGGTAATTCTCTTCGTATGTACGCCTGTGTGTTGAACTGCTTTCGCACCGGACGTAGCCAACCGTGTGTTTCTGCTGCATGGCGGCAGCAGAAACATATTCAGGGGCCAAGTAAGAATGCCGAGGTCTTCAGCAGAGCGTATTTCGTGTATTTGGCTATCTCTCCTCCGTCCCGACACCTCCAAATAGCGCGGTTGGCTACGTACGTTCAAGGAGCACAGACTAAAGTGGTTTGCTATATTATTTAAGCGTCGTACTCTGGAGGGAGGGCCTAGTGCCGGCTTCCAGGAATTGGAGTGGGCTCAATGAGCCCGGGATCCAAGGTGGCAGATGTAAGGGGCCCAAGATGGTGGGCGAGTGTGGGGCAAGATGTTGGAGAGCACCGCGTGTCTGCTGTGCAGCAGCTTCGCGATAGGGGGCGCCAAAAACATCCCCCGTTTTAAAACAGTCGCCATCATTTTTAAATCCTTTATATTAAGTTCACTTGCTTGCTTGCTTACGACCGTGCAAATCTTTCGGTCGTTTTTTAACCCACTTCCCGTGATCCAATCGAGCTGACATTTTCCACACAGACTCGTTGTGCGTGACAATTAATGTTCGTGAAAATGTTTTTCCAAAATTTTACACTTCTTAGGACAAAAATATTATATTTAATTACCAATTGCTTAATGCTGGCATGCAATCATCTGACCCATAGGTGGCAGCCATCTCAAGCCAGAGGACGAGAGGACTCTAGCCGCCACGCATATAAAGGATTTATAGTGAAAAACTTTGTTTTTACGGGTTAATTTTTTACGCCGATTGCATCCGGCTCCACCAAAACTACTTCCTGTCCGCATCCTTGAAAACTTAACAATTCTCCCCCTTAAATTTCGACTCTGTCTTCTCGACAGACCTATTCTTCACCTGAGGACGGCTGCTTGCGTTGTGGCCGAAACGTCGTGAGAATTATTTTATTATGTTTTATTTTTATTTTATTATTTTCATTCTACGTGACTTTACCGAAAGAACCAAGGAGATGAATTCTCCCCCTCATCCTTACCTCGCCAGCCCTCCCAATCCTTATCATCACCCTCCCTCACCATCTTCCCCAAATCCCTCGCCTCCAAACTCCACGTGATTCGGCGTGCCGCTGCCAGGCATCTCGCTTCGTACGAGACTAATTGTGTTTGCGAGACCGAGATGTATAGTTGACATTTTCCCTGGCTAAGCAGTGTCAATTGTATTCCTGATCCATTTGGGCTACAAGTCTAAAGTAAAACTACGAGACGTTTTTTTTTATTTTACCAGGTCAATTTAGCTCTTTTTCAGAAGCGACCTAGCCACAAATGATAGCTTAACGAAGTGGCTTTTGTGTACATTTATAGCAGCCATATGCTCTAAATGCACGTTGATTCTAAAAGTGAAGGGAAAAACTGGAGGACCCGGAGAAAAATCCACGCAACCACGGGGAGACAAAGAGAGAGAGACGTACACTCCAAATATACAGCAGGTGTCAAGGGTCAGAATCGAACCCACGACCTCCTGCATACCAAGCAAGGTAGTTTACATCTGGCCACCGTTGCGTCCTATTAGTCGATTCACAAACACGGTGCCGAAATGTTACCTACCTCGCTTGGTATACAGGAGGTCGTGGGTTTGATCCCGATCCAGACGCCTGCTGTACATTTGGAGATTGCGTAATCTCCCTGTGGTCGCGTGGATTTTTCTGCACGTCATAAACCACTTTGTTGAGCGATCATTTGTGGCAGCCAGGTCGCTTCTGAAAAAGAGTTATATAGGCTCAGTGGGGCCTTACCTGGCAAAATTAAAAAAGATACTGCGTTATCTTTGAACTGTGCGCCTTTTGGCATCATCTGGTCGAACACCATATGAGACTAGGCTCTAAAGAAAGCTGTCTCTGGTGTGGACCAATCAGTTTCAAGGACAATGCATAAATTATCAGAGTATTGTTTTTTTGTTTGCATTTGACTGCAAGTATTGTGGTTAATGTAAACATGATTCCTTGCAAAAGGTGTCAGTTTTGTTGCCAGAAAAAAGGGGCAAAACCCTATTAGTAAAATAAAAAAGACTTTTACTTTTACATAGTTTATGGAAGACGTTGAACACCTCGCATTTCGTTCGGCCAGTCCGCAGCTCGATGCTCCCGCAACCCCGCGTAGCGCGCCTCCCCAGCGGAGCGCCGCTTGGGTGTTGGTGTCGCTTCGCTGGGAGGCGTCCTGATAACAAACAGACAACAGTTTAACACGTAGCAGTAGTGAACAGGCCTCCGCGACCAACTTTTTCCATAGTAGAGGTTTGTGGGTTAGATCGCGTAAATATAAGTGTGTCGTTAAACCCGCCACCGCCCCGACACAGCCAATAAGTAATATTTGTCACGGAAACAAAATATTCGATTCTTTCCAGGGCTCTTTACAATGCAGTTATAATGTATGTGCACACATTAACCCCCCCCCCCTCTCGTCTTCGCACCTGATTGGCTCATGAGTGATGACATCACATTCACCCCGCCCTCTATTTCAGACAGAAACAGGAGGAGGATTTCTCCACAACTCTGGCTGTCACCTGATGATGCTGGTTGTTGTTGTTGTTGTAATTACCTGCGAAACGTTACGGCACTCGAATCGTTGTGGGTTTACTCTCTATTGCCGAACTACCAACGGATTCGCAAGTTCTGTTTTGACGTTACAAACCTTACTAATTGTCCGAGTCGGGTGGGGCCTGGTTTTAACCCCCCCCAACCCTTACCCCCCACATGTGTTACGTGGAGTGCTAAGGCCCCCCCGGCATGTACATTCCTCTAGAGCGAGTTTGCCCCCCTCTTCCAAGGGAAGGAGCCCGTTGACGTTTCTGCCCCGAGACGGGCCTGTCGAGTTAATTCGCGCCTACCTCTTTCCCCCCCGCCCCCGCGCGTTTTTTTTTGTCGCTTTGCGCTCCTCACGCAACGAGCCGCGGAAATGTTCTGAGGCCGTTTTTCCACCTCCCCTTTGGTCAACGAGTTTGGTCGTCGCCGTGGATGCAACCATCAGCAATATCGAAAGAGTGCCGAACGCCACGGCGAAAGGTCGCACCGATGTTGGGACACAGCCACTGAATCATTCTCCGTCCTCGTTTCGCCGCGTCACGAGCGGCAAATAGTTCCACGCGCCACGATTTGTTCCTGGGTTTTGCCTTTTGTTCGATGCGCAATTTAAATCTTCATTTAATTCGGTGCTGAAGTTTCTAATAGCGCCCATTACTTCAGCGGTGCTTTTTTTTTCCACAGCCGCTGGACTTAAGCACTAGGTAATTCGATACCCAGAGGACATTTGGAACAGTTGAAGTTGCCAGGATTAATCCCATCTCAGCCTTTATTACTTTCCGAATTAATCCTCATCTGCCAATTGGAATTGCCTGCGTTTTGGCCTGATTTTGAAGTGCGCTCTTTTGTTTGCCAAAAGAAGTTGATGATATATGGTGCACGCGAGACGTGATGAGGATTGAACCAAAAGGAACCACTCCCCCTAGGTTCATTGTGCTGCTGTTATTATTTTGACTTTTGATTTAGTTTTTTGCCACGGGCGACTAATAATCTGGGTATTTGAGTTCCTCCAGGGCGTCGGGAGAGCATTAACATAATTGAGGGCTCGCAGACCTGGCTTTCAACAAATGACAGCTCAACGAAGTGGCTTGTCACGTGGAAATGTATAGCAGCAGCCAAATACTCTAAACGAGTGATGTTGTTTTAAATGCGGAGGGAAAAACCGGAGGGCCCGGAGTAAAAATCTACGTGGACCACGAAAAAAAGGGAGAGAGACACGCAAACTCAAAATATTCAGCAGCAGGCATCGTCAGAATCGGGATCGGGATCGAACCCACGAACTCCTGCACACCAGGCGAGGGAACGAACATCTCGCCACCATGGCGCCCCACGGCATCGAGATATGAAACCGGAGGCCCACACTTGGGGTCCGTTGGTCTCTCTCAAGGGAGACCCGGCCTCGAGTCCACAGCGGGAGGGAATCCGTATCACGCAACACACGCGCACACACACCGATCTCACGGGCACTCCCTCGTCAGCCGCTTTATTTTCGACGATTGTGAGCGCTTTTCGAAAGGCGCGGGCAATCACGTTCGGATTCCTGATGGGGAGCATTTGTAACGATGTCTCCAGGATTGCTTGAAGGGAGGATGTGTCTGCGGATGTGAGATCACCGCGGTGGTAAAGGCAGTTGAATTAGCACTGGGATAAGTTCATTGTTTCACTTCGTCTGCATGTGGCTGATGCTGATGCAGAAGGCGGAATTTTGTATAACTCGGAAGCAGCCGAGCGGTGCATCGCCGTGACGATGCCTCCTCTGCTGGTCGTGAATCGAGCGTTGAGTCGGGGGCAGCTTTGAGATGTTATCTCCCTCGCCACGTGCGCAGGAGGTCGTGGGTTCGATTCCGTTTTCTAGCTCCTCCCCTTTTGCCCCACACATTATTTTGCTGGAACCACTTTCTCCTGGCGAGCCAGGAGTACGCCCCTCCCCCCCACCAGGTCACAAACGGGAAGGGAGTTCCACGCAACATCCGTGCGCGATCCGCCATCCCTCGCTAACCCCCGCACGTGCTGGCAGAGTTAGACTGCCGGGTCACGTGTGCGGCCACCGCTGCCCGGCAAAATCACGGCGGCGCCCGTAGAACAGAAATCATTCCGCTCGTCCGATCGACCTCGTAATTCACCTCTGCGTGATTTTTTTTACGTTTATTTATTCAATGATTACACTTTTTAAAACATCTTCACCCTGGTGCAGGCGTCAGGATTGGTATCGAACACACCCACCAGAGCAAAACAACAATGGACGACTTACCTCACATTGTGCGTGCAAACAAGGCCGCGGATTGGTGCCCCGAATCCGTGAGAGACCACGTGGGGTGGATGCAGGGAGCAAGGGGACGTGTGGAGAGAGAAGCCTGGAAGGGGATTGGCTGGAGACTTGAGAATTTTAAGGGTTTTGGAGGAAAAATGGCGGGAAACGAAGGGCTTCGACTGACAGGAGGGCGGCTGAGAATGGTTGGGGAAGGGCGAGCGTGGATTGGCCCCTGAAAGTCAAGCGAGGGATGTAAATAGGTGGAAGCGCGAGGGGAGGGCACGCTTGGAGAGAAGATTTGGGCCGCGCTTGAGGGGAGTGTTCGCGTTCATGACGAAGGCTCGCGTGCCTGTCGTCATTCACGCCGGGGGGAAAGATCCTCGGTGGCTTTGCCGCGATAAGTCGACATATGTTCTTAGGTTTTATCGGTAAAGTCACGTAGGTAAAAAATCTAAATAAATAAAAGTAAAATAAAAATAAAATACTTTTATTAATTTAGATTTTTTTTTTACCTACGTGACTTTACCGAAAAAAACTAAGAATATGAATACTTGCAGTCACGAAAGCTTCAAATCTAGAATCGACATATGTTGTCGTTGTTGGTTTTTCTTGTCACCCCTCCCCCCCCAATGATGCCGTGCGCCGTTAGCGTGATTAACACTTTTTTACGGTTGCTAATTGGGAGCGGTAGCGGAAAACATTGGGCATCGGTCGGATTCGTTGTGTGTGCTGGCCTCTTAACAGCTGATCAGGAGACATTTGGTCTCTGGGCCTCGGATCAAAGTGAGCTTGCAAAGTACGCCGGACACATCTCCACCGTTGCCGTAAGGCTCGTACCGCTCAACGCCGCACAGCTGTTCCGAGCCCCCCTTCGCAATCTGTCGACGTGTGTGTGTGTGTGTTTGTGCCCAGACGTATGGACACGTGCGTGTCTACGTCACAAGGGTGCGTCTTTGTGTAGCGTTGCGGTCAGCGTGCTGCGCTACGAAACCCAACGAACCGAGTTCGATTCGCGCTCACGGCCAACACGGGTGACGATTATCTGAACCGGTCCCTCCCTAGGCCGACTCAGCCTTAAATGACTACCTGGTGCGGTGCGTAAACATTGCCAAAGGCGGCCGGGCGTGGTGTTGGACACCCACCCCCTCGTGTGCCGTGCCGGCCTTCATAGGAGCTACTCGCTAACAGCACTTGCCCCAGCAATATATTTCAGGCTACACGGGGGATATTTGTATTCGTATTGTGTTTAGTGAAGAGGCTAGCGCGCTGCTATACGAACCCGGCGACACAACCTTTGATTCCTGCTGAAGGCCTACGCCAGTGACGATTATTATCCGAACTCAAAGTTCAAAGTTTAAAGTTTAATTTATTAGGTGTAGCCCTGTGAGCCATTCGGCTCTTGAATCGGGTGCAACCGCAACAAACAAAAAACAAAAACATGAACAAGAAAACATCTTAAAGTGAATATGTGCAAACAGAAAATCCAAGAAAAGACAGCACAATGTTGCAGAAAAATCACCGTACACCAAGCTTGTGCAAATATCCCAGTGGGATGCAAGTCAAACAACAACAACCACAAGACAACTTAGATTAAGGCCATCAGTCTAACTCTGTACTACAACAAACAAACATGGCCAAACCAAAAAACGTTTCGAAAATCACCAAAATAAAGCCATAAAAGCAATAGGAACTGTGACCGAATTTTCACAATAAACAACGTAAACTGGTCCTGGGCCTTCCCTAGGTCGACTCGTCATCAAACGAGTTCCCCGCTGCGGTGGTCCAGTAAACCTCGCCACCGGGGAGAGAAAGGCGGCCGAGGCGTGGCGCTCGCCACACCGCCCCCGCCCCCCCCCCCGGCACATGTTCCACCACTCACCCCCCCAAACAGTCAGCTGGGAGGGCTTCACACGAGTGATTCCTCGTCTCTTCGCAGCGTCGCCGACGGACGCGGAGGCCTTTGTGGACGCGCACGTCCTCGACAAGGTGCTGGTGAGCGGCGGCGTCGTGCGCGGCGTCAACAACCAGCAGAAGTCCCTGCTGGGACTCAAGCTCGACATCAACCAGGTGAGGGGGGGCGGGGCGGGCGGTGGGGTGGAGGGATGGAAGGAGGGAGGGAGGGAGGGAGGAATGGGGGATGGAGGGATGGTGGATGGAGGGAGGGAGGGATGGAGGCAGGGATGGAGGGATGGAGGGAGGGATGGAGAGATGGAGGGAGAGATGGAGGGAGCGAGGCGGCAGCTCAGTTCGGGACCCGCCTCAGCCCACCGGCAGAGCCCTGCAGCTGCAAAGGGGAAGGCGTCACGCGTGACGGAACCCCATCCCCCCCCCCCCCTCGGGGGAGACGCCAGAGATGGATTAATCAATAAGCAGTTAATCTACCATTGTCTAATTTATGAAGTCTATAAAGGGGTGGGGAAATTACGTCTCGGTGCGTCCGGGGCGTCTGCTAGGTGGTTGGAGCTCCTCGCTCTCTCCCTGTGTGTGTATGCCAAGCACCCAGGTTCAATTCCTGCACGTGTACACGTCCCGATACCAAAGCCCCGTATACCAAGTCCCGATATCAAGTGGAAATTCTTATCGGGACTTGGCTTGCAGCATCCCCCCCTAAATCTCGATTGAAAACCGCATTTCTTCAGAACTACTTTTTGTCTTGATTTGGTTCTTTCGGTAAAGTCACGTGGTTTCTCTCTCTCTCCCCCGTTGCTCCTCCCCCTTCTCTTTCCTATATAACCTCGTGCCTCGGCAGTTCTCTCGCCCACTTCAGCAATTGTAAATGTTGTGGTTTCACGCTTCAACACACCGGTGGGCTAAATGAAGCAGTGAACTATTTGTCTTTTGTCAACGTGACATGTTTTACTGATTGGCCGTGTCGGGTGGTGGAGGGTTACGACACATTTATAAATAACGCGATCTAAACCCAAAAACGTTGATTATGAATTAACTGGTATGTGTCTAGGTGTGACTGCAAAGTTTAGCCCTGTAGCTAAAACGGATTTCAGACCATCGGAAATATAAATGTTACTGCGATTAATTACGACTTTGTTAACGTCTAGCTTTTTGGTGTGTGGGTCTGGTCTTTTGTTGGAGAGGAGGTTAAATTTGGAAATCAAGTTGTCCTTACATTTGGTCGACGTAGTGGCAGGCGAAGAGGCAGTCATATTGTCTACATGTTCCCAATCCGATGTGGACATTGTTGCCGTCAAAGATAAGTGTGATTTGTAGAGTGTCTTGTTTAACTGATATAGTTCGGTGCGTATAAGTCTGATTTTCTCTGAGATAAGAACTAAGCTAGTTCTAGACAGAATGCCCAAAGACAATGCACTATCAGAGTAATGAGAGCTCGGGGTGAGCATCTACATCATGGGACCTCCTTTGCCAGCACCAAAATATGATAATAAGTTTTTCCCTTTTTTCTGGCAACAAAATTGTCTTTGTGTTGTTCGCCTTTTGGCGTCCTCTGGTCTAACACCGTTTGAGACGAGGCTCAAAAGAAAGCTGTCTCAGGTGTGGACCAATCAGTTTCAAGGACAATATTATCAGAGTAGGTTTTTTGTTTGAATTCTGACCACAATCATATTTTGGTACCAGCAAAGGAGGTCCCATGATACATATATATTTTTTAAAGTGATGTGTTTACCTTGCCTATACTTCGCACTCCTATCGTGCCTTTGCATTATTTGTTGTAACCTCGTGAGCCCGTGCCCCTCTACTGAACACCTCTATAAAAAGAGCTTCACAGCTCATGGGATTCCTCCTCCAGTGCCAACACAAGCACCACCGATCCCGACTTTGGACGAGCCAGGCTGACACATTTCGGTGCCCGCCCGAGCGCGCCGCCGAGGGTCGTTGTCTGACGTCGGCGTTGTCTTTGCAGAAAAACGGAGAGGTCTTCGTCGACGGGCAGAAGATCCTCGACGCCGACAAGATGACGACCAACGGCGTCATTCACAAGCTGGACGTGCTGCTGCCCTCCGGTGAGTCGCGCCGCTGCGGTGCCACGCGGTCCGGGAACGCTGGCGTGTCGTGCGTGTCTTATGGATCAACTGAGTTGATCTTCCCCCCCACAAAGTGGTACTCGTTTTATCGACCCCCGAGACATGATGAGTTGGGTCAACCTCCCAAGCAGTTAATCTGTAAGGCAACCACTGTTGATCTTCCCCCCACAAAGTGGTACTCGTTTTATCGACCCCCTGAGGCATGATGAGTTGGGTCAACCTCCCAAGCAGTTAATCTGTAAGGCAACCACTGTTGATCTTCCCCCCCACAAAGTGGTACTCGTTTTATCGACCCCCCGAGGCATGATGAGTTGGGTCAACCTCCCAAGCAGTTGATCCGTAAGGCAACCACTGTTGACCTTCCCCCCTACAAAGTGGTACTCGTTTTATCGACCCCCGAGACATGATGAGTTGGGTCAACCTCCCAAGCAGTTGATCCGTAAGGCAACCACTGTTGATCTTCCCCGCACAAAGTGGTACTCGTTTTATCGACCCCCGAGACATGATGAGATGGGTCAACCTCCCAAGCAGTTGATCCGTAAGGCAACCACTGTTGATCTTCCCCGCACAAAGTGGTACTCGTTTTATCGACCCCCGAGGCATGATGAGTTGGGTCAACCTCCCAAGCAGTTGATCCGTAAGGCAACCACTGTTGATCTTCCCCGCACAAAGTGGTACTCGTTTTATCGACCCCCTGAGGCATGATGAGTTGGGTTAACCTCCCAAGCAGTTGATCCGTAAGGCAACCACTCTTGATCTTCCCCGCACAAAGTGGTACTCGTTTTATCGACCCCCGAGACATGATGAGTTGTGTCAACCGCCAAACCTGGAACTGAACTCGCAACCTTTCCCAGTGCAAGCCGCTCGCTCGCTCTTCAAGCATACAAAATGAGACCATACATATTTTATTTCTATATATGCGCACATGTACACACATGTATAATTGGCATTCTGTGCTCTGATCAATGATACCCATGAATGATTCTATCCATTGACATGATTATTAGAAGCTGGAATCTGAACCTTCACTGCTACCCAAACCTTGGGGCTTCCCCTGGGCAACTTGGCCATAATTGAGAAATGCATTGCAGCGTGCGATCATCATCATCATCATCCCTCGTGTTAGTAACACCCCTCGTCCCCTGCCACCGCCACCACCACCGCTGTGCCGCTCTTAATAGGTGCTCACCAACAGGCGTTCTACAGGAGTCTTTGGGGGATGCCACTGATTAGTTTTGTGTTGGCCTGTGATGAATGCGTGGGTGGTAATGACAATACGAGTCCTCGGAGTGCCGTTGAGCGCTTGCAACACTCCTTAAGTCTCTGCCACGGCTCTCTCTTGTGCCTGCTGCCTACATTCGGCGCGTGGTGACGCACGCGTTGGGATAGTACGCCGTGGATGCCAAACGCTGCACGTGCCGTGCAGGTTGGTCCAGATATCTTGTTTCCCCGCCCCCCCCCCCCCCCCCCCCCAGAAATTAAATTGACCCCAATTTATATTTTCCTCCTTTCGCATGTTTACCGTAATCATTTCTATTTTAAATACAATAGGAATGAGATACATCTGGACCACCGTGTAGACCAGGGGTGGGGAACGTCCGGCCGTACTAGGCCCGTGAAATCATTTGGTGTGGCCCTGCCAAGGCAACCGCAGGCGGGACTCGAAATTAAACAAATCTTGGAGCAAACCTGGAAAAGCAGTTGCGAGCAGCAGCAACATCATCAACACCAGCTAACATCACCACGCCTCGCCAAAGAGAAGCAGTTCCAGCCATCGTATTAAGGGCGAGTTAATTAAATGTTTGACTAAATATAACGGGCTAATTTTTAAGTTGATGATTTTTTTATGGCCCGCGAATTATGTTATAAATATCCAAATAGCCCTTGGCAGAAGAAAAAGTCCCCACCCCTGGTGTAGACCGTGTGTGTGTGTGGGTGTCGCAGCCTGTATTTGGAACGGTGGCGCAGCGGTTAGTGGCACTGCGCTACGAACCCGCCGGCCCGAGTTCGATTCCCGCTTGACAGCCACCGACACCGGTCCTGGACCTCCCCCTAGGTCGACTCGGCCTCAAATTAGGTTTCTGGTGCGGCCGGGCGTGGCGCTGGCCACCCACCCCGTCGTGTGCCGTTCGGGCCTTCATAGGTGCTCGCTATCAGCACTTGCCCCAACAATCTGTTAAGGCTTTACGGGGGGCCTTCGTCTTTGCGTGTACGTGCGTATGTTGAACTTCTTTCGCACCATATGTAGCCGACCGTGGTGATCGTGGTGCAGGGATGTATGTCTGTATCATCATGGGACCTCCCTTGCCGGTATCAAAATATAAGAAGTAGCTGCTCACCACGAGCTCTCGAAGTCCTGGTAGTGGCATTGCCCTTGTGCTGTTCGCCTTTTGGCGTCGTCCTCTGATCTCACAATTGTTTGAGACTAGGCTCTAGATCAGGGGTCGCCAATCCCCGGGCCCCGGACCGATACCGGTCCGTGGCCTGTTAGCAACAGCGCCGCACGGCACGAGGTGAGAGCGGTGAGTCCGTGCGTGGCCCGTCCCCATTGTTTTATTTACCACTTCCTCTTGCCCACACTGCTCACAGTCACAGTTTTGGTGAGCCCACAAGCTGACCCTGGGCAAAATGAGTAAAAAAACAAACGTCGCTGTAAAGCTTCTTTGAAAAGGGGGAAAGATCCAATGATGCCCCCCCCCCTCATCCCGGTCCGTGAAAAAATTGTCTTCCACGAAACAGGTCCATGCTCTAAAGAAAGCTGTCTCTGGTGTGGAGCACTCAGTTTCAAAGACAATGCATCATCATGCATTACCCGCGCATGTTTTTTGTTCGCATGTTCACCACAAGTATATGCGGTTAATGCAGACAGGATTCCTTGAAAAAGGTTTCTGCTTGGTGTTTGAACATCACAACACGTCTGTTTTATTGCCAGACAGCGTAAAACATATTCTTACGTGTATGTGTGTATGTCTGCAATGCACCGACGTACGTTCTACAGACAGAAATGAGGAACACGTGTATGTGAGAACGGAGAGACGTAATTTTGACTGTCAAGAAAAGTCAGTGGGCTCGGGAAAGAAACGGCGCTGCTGGAAGGAATGACGGCTCATGGGCGAACAGAGCGAGCATGACGGATTGTTGCATCGCCTGGCTTGCGATGGATTGTACGCGCGTTGAACTTTTTTCGCACCGTACGTAGCCGACCGCGCTCATCGGAGGCAGCTGACCATCGAACAAAGGCGGCGGTCACCGCGTCGTCGCGCGGCGCTT
>JAAXLI020001458.1:30459-41539 GCA_014621495.2 Entosphenus tridentatus
GGTGACAGGGTGACAGGGTGACAAGGTGACAGGGAGACAGGGAGACAGGGAGACAGGGTGACAGGGAGACAGGGCTATGATCCAACGGGACGGACCAAGCTGATTTGACCAGAGGACTTGGACACATTGTGAGTGCCCACGCGCACCTTGACTCCACCGCACACGCTCTGCCGATGGACTGTGGGCAGAGGCGAAGGGTGACGGAGTGAGTGAGGGTCGGTGAAGGTGGATTCACTCAGCTGGCGATTTGTCTCAGCTGGCCAGCGCTGTGGAGGCACCGGCGGGGGTTGGTGGATCGCCGCACAGATGGGTTGTGGAACTCCCTTCCCCGCATGCGTCAAGGAGGTGCCGTGACGTGGCTGACCGGGAGAATGGGGAATCAGCGACGTGATCGCCGTCTGTTCGCATCTATACGGGGCGAGTGCGCGTTGCCCGCTCACACGCAAGGCGTGGGGTTGTCTCCGGGTTACCTCTCACACGTGAACAATGCACACGACTAATCGTTGAATTGTTTTTCCCCGTGAACATCTGGCAAATGCAAAGCGCAATGTGGCAGCGGGAGTAGCAGCGGCAACGGGGCCCTCCTGAAAAAAGTTGTTCTGCGACTCGGCGTGGCGCACCTCGCGAGAGATAAATAAAATGAAAAGTCAAACCAAAAAAAAAGCATCGCGTGCTCGTGTTTAATTGCGGGGTTATTTGTGCGGTTGGCGATGCTGCTATTGCCGTATGCGTGCTTTGTCGACACGCACACACACACACGCAATGATGGCAGGCAGAGGCGAGAGAGCGAGCGAGCGTGCGAGGGAGAGAAATTCGTGTCAGCCAGATGTTGGGTGACGAATGGCTTGCGTCGTGAGCAGAATATTTACTTGTTTTCCTGCAGGAGGAATCTGATGAGCTATAAAGCTCTTTTTTTACAGATGTCCAGTGAAGGGGCACTGGCTAAGAACGTGACGACAACAGACGCAGCACAAAAACACGATAGGAGTGCAAAGTACAAGAAAGGTAAACAATGATACTCTGATGGTGCATTGTCTTTGAGTTGTGCGCCTTTTGGCGTCATCTGGTCCAACACCATGTGAGACTAGGCGCTAAGGAAAGCTGTCTCGGGTGTGGACCAATCAATTTCAAGGACAGTGCATACATTATCAGAGTTGTATTTTTTGTTTGCATTCCGACTGCAGGTATTGTGGTCTATGCAAACATGACTCCTTGTAAAAAAAGGTTTTAGTTTTGTTGCCAGATAAAAGGGTTAAAAAACAATTATCATATTTTTCTACTGGCAAATGAGGTTCCAATGGTGTAAAGGTAAACAAATCACACAAACTTGATTCGAAGCTTTCGTGACTGCAGGAATGACTCTTTGTTTTTTTCGGCAAAGTCACGTAGAAAGAAAATAAATTAAATAACAGAGTACAATTACATTTATTTTCGTTATACGTGACTTCACCGAAAGAACCACAGAGTAAATCACGCAAAAACATACAAATGCAACAACTAAACCTTCCCATCCTACCAGCACGAAGTCCACTGAGGAATGAGCTTATTGTAGTAGCAACGTCGTGAGTCGAGGGGTCGGCTTAGGCCCTCTGAGCCGAGATGAGGAACGACTTCTGGGACCCCCCCCACCCCCCCCGGGGTTTAGAAAAAAAATGGCACAAAAGTTTGTGGGTTGTTCAAATTGACTCCGTACAGCTTGGATGCATCCATGGATCACGAGGGCCTTGGCGAATAGGCGGTCACCCTCCCCACTACGGTGGACAAACAAACAAACAACAACAACAGCCGCGTTGTAGCTGCTGCACGATATCCGACGTTTTGCACCAGCGTGCTGGCTTCTTCAGCAACTGGATTCGGTTCGCGAGCGAAACGTCGGAGATTGCGCCGAACGACACGGCGTTACGACGCGGAAAATGCACGACCACCACTCACCCACCCACACACCCACCCACCACTCACCCACCACTCACCCACGCACCCACCCACCACTCACCCACCCACCCACACACCCACACACCCACCACTCACTCACCCACCACTCACTCACCCACACACCCACCCACCCACACACCCACACACCCACCCACACACACATCTACCCACCCACCACTCACCCACCCACCCACCACTCACCCACGCACCCACCCACTCACCACTCACACAACCACCCACCCACCCTCACAGCCACCCACCCACACACCTACCCACCAACCACTCACCCACCCACCCACTCACCACTCACCCACCCACTCTGTCGGCAAAGATCTGCACATTATTTAATTACTGGTGTAATTGGGGCAGTGGTCACAGTTGGGTTCGTGCAAACATCATTTAACGAAAAACACTCAAATGTAAAGATTGCATTGAATTTATTTCATGAAAAAATATCTCTATGTATCACATTCGTCGTAAATTGACGATCATCTGCCGAAAGTTTTCCTTGAGATTAATTTTGTTGAATCGGCACTTCGATGTTGCTTGGATTTCTGCGTCTCGACAAAGCAACGTAATAAATGTATAACGGTGTGCAAAAGGAAATTATAAATTTAAAAACAGCGGCCCTGGTATATTTTTGGAGAAAATTTATCAATTTTGTAACCACTAATTAGTTCCAATATTAATATAAGCCTTTCATGATTGTTTTTCTAATTGCATGAAAATCCACGTGGTCTACCCGGCGTTGCACACAGCATGCAGAGTCCCAGGCGTTACGCGCACAACTAATGCATCAAATGTATCTACAGTAAAATATATTAAATTCGAGTTGTGCTTTCTACGCGTGTAGATTGCACCCCCTGGTGGTAGAACGACGAAGCTGCTGTGAGCCTGATTCGTAAACACTTTCGCTGCAACGTTTCCCCAAACAGAATATCAGAATATTTTTTATTGGAGAAATCAGAACTCAAGTCAACGCGTCTGCCCACCGCCACGCGACTTCGTCTTATCACGCTCCACGCTGCACGCACCCGATGATTGTTTTCAGGAGGGTCCTGCTGCTGCTGCTGCATCGCTTATTTATTTGTAAAACGTTTTAGACAATTGATGAGTCGTTTTTATTGTACCACGTGTGCTGGAAACCGGGAGCTCACGGAGAAAACCCATGCCTTGCGCGATGTTGGCAACGCTCTATCCCTCGTGTACAGATGGAAACAGATGGCAATTAGTCCACTCGCTGCACCGCCTTCTCCTGGACAGCCCAGGGTACGTGACCTCCTCGACGTCCAGGGGACGGGAGTTTCACAACCCATCCGTGCGTGATCCACCAACCCTCGCCACTGCTGCCTCCGGTGCTGGATTCCAGGCGTCCACGTGGATCTGGGAGTGTTTGGTGTCGATTGAAAACCAATTTATACTGGGAGGAACCTCTTGGTTACACCAGCCCATAGGGGATTATTGTGTCCGTCGTGCAGGGAGGGGCTGAGTGGAGAGGGTGGGGCTGGGTGGGGAGGGGAGGGTAGGGAGGGGCCTTGGGGAGGGTGGGGAAGGGTTGGGTGGAGAGGGTTGGGAGGGGCTGGGTGGGGAGGGTGGGGCTGGGTGCGGGGTGGGAGGGGTGTGGCTGGGTGGGGAGGGGCTGGGTGGGGAGGGTGGAGCTGGGTGAGGGTTGGGAGAGTGAGGCTGGGTGGGGAGGGGCTGGTCATCCCGTGGTGCCCTTATAAAACTCAACGTTTAACCTACTCACGCCGGCTTGTGCCCGCCCTCACAGTCGGGCATATTTGCGGAATACACCACGCCGCCGTTGACCCTGGCCATTGACCGAGCAACCCGACGTTCCTACCAGCTCCCTCCGCAGGACAATGTGTTTTAGAACTGTTTTTTTTCTTTGGTTTGTTCTTCTTCCCCCGCACTACCGATTAACACGGTGGATTATGTACGGTGCGAAAGAAGTTCAACATAAGAACATCAATTTTATTTATACACGCAGCGAGTTTCATCGAGAATTCATATCGTGAAGAGACGCAAGCGAGCCACGAGGCGTCGCTATAGCAACACAATCACCAACATCGGTCGGAATAATCTCCCCACTGCGCTGTTACCACAGATGTCGACGTCAAGGCGTTCGCAGCAGGCTGCTCACAAACAATTTCATGATCATCATCATCATCCGCCTTGATTCATCCACTGCTGGATGAAGGGCTTCTCCGAGCCGTCGCCATCTGTTACGGTCGCTGCGTTTGCAACGATGCATCGAGCTTCTGCACGCGAGCTCATTCCACGTCTCCATCTCTCAGTTTCAGTTCAGTTTCATTGATGAGGTGTAGCCCTGTGAGCCATACGGCTCTTGACTCGGGTGCAACCGCGACAAACAAAAACATGAACAAAAGAAACATCTTAAAGTGACTACACGCAACAGACACATCCAGGAAAAAACAGCAAAGTCTTCCATAAAAAGCACCGTATACCAACGCTGTGTGCAAAAATCCCAGTGTGATGCAAGTCAAACAATAACAACTATAAGACAATTTAGATTAAAGTTATCAGGCTAACTCCGTACTTCAACAAAAACACATGGCTAATCGGGAGGTACAGGGGGAAGGACAATAAACTAATCACAAAAAATCCGTTTTAAGGAATTTCGTTTTTTATTTAGACCAGGGGCAGGGCCAGGGTCTCTGGCCCTGCCAAGGCAACCGCAGGCGGGACTCGAAATTCAATAAATCTAGGAGCAAACCTGGAAAAGCAGAGGCGAGTAGCAACATCATCAATACCAGTTAACATCACACGCCTCGCCAAAGAGAAGCAGTTCCAGCCCATCGCATTAGGGGTGAGTTAATTAAATGTTTGACCAAATATAACGGGCTTATTTTTAAGTTGATAATTTGTATGGCCCGCGAATGATGTTATAAATATCCAAATGGCCCTTTGCAGAAAAAAGGTTGCCTTGGCAGGGCCAGAGACCAAATGATTTCGCGGGCCTCATACGGCCCGCGGGCCGGAAGTTCCCTACCCCTGCCATAAACAAAACAACATTTATCATTTTTTCAAGGTAAAAGCCCACTGAGCTGTATAACTCTTTTTCAGAAGAGGCCTGCCTACAAATGATCTCTCTACGAAGTGGCTCATCGTGTGGAAATGTACAGCAGGCAAATACTGTGACGGAAAAAATTCCACGCGACCACGTGGAGAGAGACACACACGCAAACTCCGAATATAGAGCAGGCGTCAGGGTCTGGATTGAACCCACGAATCTTCTGTATACCAGGCGAGGTAGTGGGTAAGGGGTGTGGTCACGAGTTAAAATCTTGGTTGCTGGGGGTTGACCCAACCCATCATCCCTCCGGGGTCGATAAATTTAGCACTACTTTTCAGAAAGTCAATAGCGATTGGACAGACTCGCCCCGCTCCCCCCCCCCTCCACGTGTCGACAACGCGTCACACTTTTAAAACCTCCGAATACACAGCAGGCGTCAGGGTCGGGATCGAATCCACGACCTCCTGTATACCGGGCGAGGTAGTTAACATCTCCTAGCCACCGTGGCGCCCGATCTCCGTTGTCAATTGCAACGTTTCTGACGCACGTGGCACCGCACAGCGTCCCATCTCTTTAACTCGCATTCAGCACAACAGAGGTGAGGGGTTAGCGTTGGGGCAGTGGTCACGGTTGTAATTAACGTGTTGGTTATAGGTAGCTGATATTTTAATGGTTTAGGGGAACGTCCGTAAATGACGTCACGCGATTTTGGGCGATTTTTGACCCCCCCTCTCGTCACACGGCGTCACAAAAAGTCAGACCCCTCCCCTCGAATATGACGTCACAAAGCTCTGCCTCCCCCCCCAAAAAAAAAAACATGCTTCAAATCGCTTTAAACTATTGTCATTGTAGCGCGTATTTAATGTGGCGCTGCACTCTGATGTTGTAGGAGAAAACATTTATTAAAAAGTCTATTTAATTAAGTAGAACGTGTTGTCTATATTTATTTAAAGTTGCGCATTTTGATGTGACGTCACATTTCTGAACCCCCCCCCTCGTCACACATCGTTACAAATGTCTGACCCCTCCCTTACCTGCGTGACGTCATTTATGGACGGCCCCTTACTTTTAGGGTATTATTACGACTCCCGTTGTAGACACTGTGACGATGTGTGACGAGGGGGGGGGGTTGAGAAATGTGACGTCACATCAAAATGTGCAACTTTAAATACATGTAGAGAACACGTTCTACTTAATTAAATAGACTTTTAAAATAAATGTTTTCTCTCACAACATCAGAGTGCAGCGCCACATTAAATACGCACTACAATGACAATAGTTTAAAGCGATTTGAAGCATGAAAATATGGTTTTGGAGGGGCGGAGGGAGATCTTTGTGACGTCATATTTGAGGGGGGGGGTCTGACTTTTTGTGACGCTGTGTGACGAGTAAGAGGGGGGAGGGATCAAAAATCGTCCAAAATCGCGTGACGTCATTTAATGAACGGTCCCTCAGGTCGACCCAGCCTTAATCGAGTACAGTGCCTGGTGCAATGCGCATGCATCAGTTCAAAGTTCAAAGTTCATTTATTAGGTGTTGCCCTGTGAGCCATTCGGCTCTTGAATCGGGTGCAACCGCAACAAACAAAAAAAAACATGAACAAGAAAACATCTTAAAGTGGCCATGCGCAAACAGATAATCCAAGAAAAGACAGCAAAATATTGCAGAAGAATCACCGTACACCAACCCTGTGCAAAAATCCCAGTGGGATGCAAGTCGAACAACAACAACAACCACAAGACAACTTAGATTAAGGGCAAAATCAGTAGCATTGGGGAGACAAAGGCGACCGTGGGGTGGGGGGGGGTGTTGGCCACCCACCGCTCCGCAGCGCACGACGAACCCCTCGACCAACCAAACCTACAACGGTGGCGTGAATATTTGAACCGGTCCAGCGCCTCCCCCTAGGTCTACTCGGCCGTAAAAAAATAAAAATAAAACTACAGCACTTGGGGAGATAAAGGCGAGCGGGCGCGGTGTTGGCGGCCTTCATAGGTGTCTTCTCGCGAACAGCACTTGCCCCAACAGCCCTGTTGAAGGCTAGGGGGGGGGGATCTTTGTCTTTGTTATGTTATTCGTATGCGAGCTGCAGAGAGAGAGAGAGAGACGCGGGCTGCCGCGTGTTTACAATTCCCATGATCCGCGCGGCTCGCCTCGAGAAAAGGAATCGAGCTCCACTCAAAGACCCCCCCCTGCTCCTCCTCCTCCACCACCACCACCACCACACTCCACACACAAGACAAAGCTCTCCCCTATAGCCTCCACGGACTCGAGAGGCAAGTGCTGTTTGCGTGCAACCTACGAACGCCCGGGACGGTTGCACGAGGGGGGGTGGGTGGACAGCACCACGCCCGACCGCCTTTGTCTCCCCAGTGGCGATGTTTACATCCCGCGCCAGGTACTCATTTGAGGCTGAGTCGACTACACACATATAAACGCAAGCGCATACAAAGACAAAGCCCCCCCCCCCCCCATGTAACAGACTGTTGGGGCAAGTGCTGTTAGCGTGCACCGATGAAGGCCGGCACGGCACACGAGGGGAGTGTGTGGTCAACACCTCGCCCGGCCGTCTTTGTCTCCCCAGTGCTGACGTTTACGCAACTCATTTGAGGCTGAGCCGACTTCCATCCACAGAGACACACGCGCGCACACAAAGACAAAGGCCTCCCCCCCCCCCCGAGTGTAGCCTGCATGGGCTGTCGGGGCAAGTGCTGTTAGCGCGCGTGAGATGGTGGCATGGCTAAGCCATCGCCTCCCCCTTAGTGGTGATGTTTACACGCACGAATCAGTTGTCCATTTGGGGCTAAAGTTATTCTTGGCAGAGGCACGGGGCTGGTTCATATGTTCGCCACTCTGAACTCTGGTTAGGACGGTTGGCTACGTACGGTGCGAAAGAAGTTCAACATACATACACACGCACGCACGCACGCTCTCCCCACAAGACAAGCAACAACAACAACAACCGCCGCTCGCCACAGAGGGGCGAATACTTCACCCGCGGCGTTTGTGCCAGGCTAGGTGTTCTTTTGTGGCCACGTGTGGCGTCGCAGGCTCGCCGGCAGGAGGTCACGGCATAGATCCATGTGCGGTGGGTTGATCGACTGGGATGACTGGCAGGCCGCACCAGCTGTGTGTGCACCACCACTGCCAACAAGGAGATTTGCAGCAGCAGCAGCATTTGGTGAATTTTGACAGCGATGTCTGCGATCAGGGTCGGCCAAATCGCGAGCGGGACGTTTGGAGCACGCGAACTTTTGACCGTGGGTTCGTTCCGCCGGATGGTTTACTCAGCTAAAGACATTTTTGTTGTTGTCATTTTACAAGGCAAGGCCTCACTGAGCTGTACAGCTTCTTTTTTCAGAAGCGTCCTGACCACAAATGATAGCTCGAAGAAAGTGGCAGTATCACGTGGACATTGACAGCAGCCAAATACCTGAAACGCATGTTGATTCTAAATGTGGAGGGAAAAAACCCGGAGGACCTGGAGAAAAATCTACGCGACAACATTGAGAGAGAGAGAGAGAGATATGCATACTCCAAATATACAGAAGGCGTCAGGGTCCCGATCGAAGCCATGACCTCCTGTATACCAGGAAAGGTAGTTAACATCTCACCACAACGACATCATCACCACCACGCGACTCATAGAACATCGCCAATGACTGCACCGAATGAGCCGCTTGCGTGTGAGTAGGTGGAGCGGTGGCGCAGCGGTTAGCACACTGCCATGGCAATCCTGGGGTCGATCCTACCCCCCCCCCCCAGTGGCTGATGATCTCGCCCGGTATGCAGGAGGACGTGGGTTCGATCCCGAGCCTGACGCCGTGTATATTTGGGTTTTACCGTGTGTCTCTCTCCCCCATGATTATGTGGATTTATCTCCGGGGTATTCCCCTCCACATTTAGAAGCAACATCACCGCGTTTCGAGAATTTGGCTGCTGTACATTGCCACGTGATGAGACACTTCTTTGAGCTCTCATTTGTGGCCAGGTCGCTTCTGAAAAAGAACTATGTAGCTCAGTGGGCCGTACCCGGTATGAAAAACATTTAGTCGTTTTTGAAATCTCAACCACTCACGGCTAACGTCAGTACCCCCCCCCCCCCCCCCAGGAATGGCTCAGATTATCAAGTCATGGGTAACATCAAGTGGCGAGTGACAACTCAACCTTGTTTAGGTCGACTCAGCCTGAAATGGACACGTGGCGCGCGGTGCCTGAACGTCACCGTTGCGGAGATGAGAACAGTTACCTGGTTGATTTAGAGCCCACCGGGTGCTTTGTGTCGATCCTTAGCACTACCGACGAGAGAGGTTGTTTTGTGTTAGATCGCTACCACGTGTTGGGCCGCGACGTTACTACGGCGGCGACGTTAAAGACCCCGTGGCGTCATTCGCAACCGTGGGCCTCATTGCGTGCCGGTGTAACAGGCCGTAGTATACCCGGAGTTAAAACGGCCTAGGTTAGATTATACCCGGGTATATTATGATCCTAGGCCAATTTATACTCCGGGGTATATTATGTCCTAGGCCAAATTATACCCCTCTAGGCCAAATCATACCCCCATGATAGTAAGTGTTGAGCAATATACACATGAATTACTACATTTTTTCAACATTTTATTTAAAACTGTAAGCACATAGACTTTGATTGTTTCAACCAGAAAAACTTTAATAATAACCCTAACCCTATCCCTAATTCTATCCCTAACCTTAACCCTATCCCTAACCCTAACCTTAACCCGATCCCTATCCCTAACCCTAAAAATGCTTCAATTGATCAAATTGAGATTCTTACTTCCATTTATACGCATTTTAGATGTCGATTGAAGTTCGTTTGAACTTTCACATGGGGCATCTTCTAGCCTGGAGAAGTATGGTCTGGCCCAGTCTAGTTTAAACCCCCGGGGGGTATAGTTTAGCCTAGAACACTTTATCCCCCCGGTTATACTCCGGGTTTAATCGTGGCAGAGGTTATTTTAGCCTGTTACACCGGGACCAATACTTTGTAAAAAAAATAAAAAAAATTGAAAACATCAGCAGTTCACCTGCAGTGTTTGTTTCACACCTGATGACGGTTGCTTGTGTTGCGATCGAACACGTCACGATCTATGATTTTTTCTACCCACGTGACTTTACCGAAAGACCCAAAGAGAATGGATTCCTGCAGTCACGAAAGCTTCAAATCAAGACGGAAACGTTTTCCGCGCAAGTCGCTTCCATGGCAAATTCACCAATGATCGACCCACCCCGACCTTTCCCTACTGCGAATAAGAAGCTTGGCATCACATCCTCCTGGCAACAATCGTAATAAACAACAACAACAACAACAACAATGCTAAACAGTGCCGGATTATCGTAGTAGCAAAAGTACCTACATGTGTAGTAGCTACATATGTAGTAGCTGCATGTATAGTAGCTACATGTGTAGTAGCTACATGTATGTAGTAGTAGCTACATGGGTAGCTACGCTTACATATGTAGTAGCTACGGGCCCCGCACTTTGAAGGGCCCCGCGCTAAATGCTTTCAAGTGATCAATTCCGGTTCAGTGAATCTGCACTTGCTCTATTACTATAGTACTATACTGCCTTCAAGATTTATGAGCGACCGGGTGTTTAATGTTAGCGATTCGTCGTATTATCTGGCTGGTTAGCAAATGGAAAATAATCCAATGACTTTACTATGCGAGTATAAAATGAGTGTGTTTCAATATATACGTGTTTTTATTTTATTTAGGGACCTCTTTACAATGTATGCTACAGGCCCAGCACTAGCTTATTGCGGCACTGACGCTACATGCACGCGACAATTATCATTGTTTCGAGGCACACGCCACACATCAGCAGGGCGGTGATGACAGCGACGAGACGCCTCCTCTCGCCGAACAACGAACCCGCATTGGTGCACAGAGACACACGGGATATGTCGCGCTCAGCACACGTAGCCAGCGGCTCATAGCCAGCGATCAGCTCACATAGCCAGCGATCAGCTCACATAGCCAGTGCTCAGCTCACATAGCCAGCGACTCATAGCCAGCGCTGAGCTCACACAGGCAGCGATCAACTGACATAGCCAGCGCTCAGCTCACATAGCCAGCGCTCAGCTCACATAGC
>JAAXLI020001459.1:27774-41511 GCA_014621495.2 Entosphenus tridentatus
CCCCCCCTCCTCCTCCTCCACGTGCGTGATTAATAAACACCCGCATTGGGCAGGTGATAAATAACCAATGTAACCGGCCGGCGTCGCGAGCCGGGGAATTGTCGTCGGCCCATTAATGTTTAATTGTTTGCCAAGGTCAGCGAGCAATTTGTTTTAACATTGAATCTGTACGTGGCGGACGGGAGCATTGTGTTTGTATCTCCACACCCGCCCCCCCCCGAGGCGAGACTTTACGTTGATGATGATGATGGAGCCACAGAAACAGCGGGGGGGTTGGTGGTGGTGTAGCGGTAAGTGCGCTGCGCTATGAAACCCAGCCGACCCGAGTTCGATTCCCGCTCACGACCACCAACATTATCTTAACCGGTCCTGGGCCTCCCCTAGGTCGACTCAGCCTCAAATGAGTACCTGGTGCCGTGGGTAAAAACATCATCACTAGCGAGACAAAGGCGGCCGGGCGTGGTGCTGGCGACCCACCCCGTAGTGTGCGGTTTTGGCCTTCATAGGTGCTCGCTAACACCACTCGCTCCAGCAGTCTGTTAAGGCTATACGGGCTTTTATGTAATTTCACCAAAACCAAAACAACAACTTCTACTCTGACCATCGCATCTCAACAATCGAGGCGGTTGTCTGCGGCGATTTACACCGCGGTAAAAAAAAATATATACACACACACACACAGGGTGCTTCAAAAAAATGTTAACACTTGCATGGGACTATTGTTTTCAATGTAAAAAAAAAGAACGGATAATTAATAATACACTGTAGCATGATAACAAATGTAAGGTTAATAGCTTCAAAAAGGCAAAATAGTCTCCACTTGTTCGCCATCGTTGTCAACGCACGCCTGGAATCTTCTCCAGGTGGTCTCCAGAGCCCCGGGAGGTACATTTCTCGTGGTTCTGTTGCAAATTCTCGGAAGTGTTCACATTTTTATGAAGCACTCTGTATATCTAAAACGAATAAATAATGATGCTGTAGGCGATCAGCTGTATGCTGGCTGGGGGGGGGTGGGTGCAGGAGATTTAAGCGGTCGGTCATTGCAACTGTCCAAGGGGGGTTACTTTGCTACGAAAATTAATCTTGCACAGTCGGGAATGTGGGTTTCCCTGGACCGCCGTGATGAAAATTTGTTCGCGTGAAAACTTAACCGCGTGCTTTGATGTTGCTTACGGTGCTCTGAAGATTTATTTTCTTTCTTAATTGTTCAAACTAGATTCGAAGCTTTCCTGACTGCAGGAATTGCTCTTTGGTTCTTTCGGTAAAGTCACGTAGAAATAAATTAAATTAAATAATAATAGAATACGACATTTCGATTGCAACACAAACAACCATCATCAGGTGCAAATGAATGAGAAAACAAACATAGTAAACTTGGAAATATAATGCAATACAACACAGAGAGTCGGCCAACAAAACAGTCAACACCCCACCTGGTTGATTACGTTCTTCCAAAGATTTCTAAATTTCAGAGAGAGACAAAACATAGACACGGAGACATACAGACAGACACAAGCAGAGAAGAGAGACTCACACAGAGACAGAGAGAGAGACACACACATAGAATTCTTAATTGTTGTTTTTCTTAATTCGCAGCAGATTTAGAGTCAAATGTCTCAGGGAGACAGGTCATTGGAATCACTTGCACGGTAATTCTCTTCGTATGTACGCCTGTGTGTTGAACTGCTTTCGCACCGGACGTAGCCAACCGTGTGTTTCTGCTGCATGGCGGCAGCAGAAACATATTCAGGGGCCAAGTAAGAATGCCGAGGTCTTCAGCAGAGCGTATTTCGTGTATTTGGCTATCTCTCCTCCGTCCCGACACCTCCAAATAGCGCGGTTGGCTACGTACGTTCAAGGAGCACAGACTAAAGTGGTTTGCTATATTATTTAAGCGTCGTACTCTGGAGGGAGGGCCTAGTGCCGGCTTCCAGGAATTGGAGTGGGCTCAATGAGCCCGGGATCCAAGGTGGCAGATGTAAGGGGCCCAAGATGGTGGGCGAGTGTGGGGCAAGATGTTGGAGAGCACCGCGTGTCTGCTGTGCAGCAGCTTCGCGATAGGGGGCGCCAAAAACATCCCCCGTTTTAAAACAGTCGCCATCATTTTTAAATCCTTTATATTAAGTTCACTTGCGCGCTTGCTTACGACCGTGCAAATCTTTCGGTCGTTTTTTAACCCACTTCCCGTGATCCAATCGAGCTGACATTTCCCACACAGACTCGTTGTGCGTGACAATTAATGTTCGTGAAAATGTTTTTCTAAAATTTTACACTTCTTAGGACAAAAATATTATATTTAATTACCAATTGCTTAATGCTGGCATGCAATCATCTGACCCATAGGTGGCAGCCATCTCAAGCCAGAGGACGAGAGGACTCTAGCCGCCACGCATATAAAGGATTTATAGTGAAAAACTTTGTTTTTACGGGTTAATTTTTTACGCCGATTGCATCCGGCTCCACCAAAACTACTTCCTGTCCGCATCCTTGAAAACTTAACAATTCTCCCCCTTAAATTTCGACTCTGTCTTCTCGACAGACCTATTCTTCACCTGAGGACGGCTGCTTGCGTTGTGGCCGAAACGTCGTGAGAATTATTTTATTATGTTTTATTTTTATTTTATTATTTCCATTCTACGTGACTTTACCGAAAGAACCAAGGAGATGAATTCTCCCCCTTCTTCATCCTTACCTCGCCAGCCCTCCCAATCCCTATCATCACCCTCCCTCACCATCTTCCCCAAATCCCTCGCCTCCAAACTCCACGTGATTCGGCGTGCCGCTGCCAGGCATCTCGCTTCGTACGAGACTAATTGTGTTTGCGAGACCGAGATGTATAGTTGACATTTTCCCTGGCTAAGCAGTGTCAATTGTATTGCTGATCCATTTGGGCTACAAGTCTAAAGTAACACTACGAGACGTTTTATTTTTTATTTTACCAGGTAATGCCCCACTGATCAATTTAGCTCTTTTTCAGAAGCGACCTAGCCACAAATGATAGCTTAACGAAGTGGCTTTTGTGTACATTTATAGCAGCCATATGCTCTAAATGCACGTTGATTCTAAAAGTGAAGGGAAAAACTGGAGGACCCGGAGAAAAATCCACGCAACCACGGGGAGACAAAGAGAGAGAGAGACGTACACTCCAAATATACAGCAGGTGTCAAGGGTCGGGATCGAACCCACGACCTCCTGCATACCAAGCAAGGTAGTTAACATCTGGCCACCGTTGCGTCCTATTAGTCGAATCACAAACACGGTGCCGAAATGTTACCTACCTCGCTTGGTATACAGGAGGTCGTGGGTTTTATCCCGATCCAGACGCCTGCTGTACATTTGGAGATTGCGTAATCTCCCTGTGGTCGCGTGGATTTTTCTCCACGTCATAAACCACTTTGTTGAGCGATCATTTGTGGCAGCCAGGTCGCTTCGGCAAAAGAGCTATATAGGCACAGTGGGGCCTTACCTGGCGAAATAAAAAAGGTAATGCGTTGTCTTTGAACTGTGCGCCTTTTGGCATCATGTGGTCGAACACCATATGAGACTAGGCTCTAAAGAAAGCTGCCTCTGGTGTGGACCAATCAGTTTCAAGGACAATGAATAAATTATCAGAGTATTGTTTTTTTGTTTGCATTTGACTGCAAGTATTGTGGTTAATGTAAACATGATTCCTTGCAAAAGGTGTCAGTTTTGTTGCCAGAAAAAAGGGGCAAAACCCTATTAGTAAAATAAAAAAGACTTTTACTTTTACATAGTTTATGGAAGACGTTGAACACCTCGCATTTCGTTCGGCCAGTCCGCAGCTCGATGCTCCCGCAACCCCGCGCAGCGCGCCTCCCCAGCGGAGCGCCGCTTGGGTGTTGGTGTCGCTTCGCTGGGAGGCGTCCTGATAACAAACAGACAGCAGTTTAACACGTAGCAGTAGTGAGCAGGCCTCCGCGACCAACTTTTTCCATAGTAGAGGTTTGTGGGTTAGATCGCGTAAATATAAGTGTGTCGTTAAACCCGCCTCCGCCCCGACACAGCCAATAAGTAATATTCGTCACGGAAACAAAATATTCGATTCTTTCCAGGGCTCTTTACAATGCAGTTATAATGTATGTGCACACATTAACCCCCCCCCCCTCTCGTCTTCGCACCTGATTGGCTCATGAGTGATGACATCACATTCACCCCGCCCTCTATTTCAGACAGAAACAGGAGGAGGATTTCTCCACAACTCTGGCTGTCACCTGATGATGCTGGTTGTTGTTGTTGTTGTTGTAATTACCGGCGAAACGTTACGGCACTCGAATCGTTGTGGGTTTACTCTCTATTGCCGAACTACCAACGGATTCGCAAGTTCTGTTTTGACGTTACAAACCTTACTAATTGTCCGAGTCGGGTGGGGCCTGGTTTTAACCCCCCCCAACCCTTACCCCCCACATGTGTTACGTGGAGTGCTAAGGCCCCCCCGGCATGTACATTCCTCTAGAGCGAGTTTGCCCCCCTCTTCCAAGGGAAGGAGCCCGTTGACGTTTCTGCCCCGAGACGGGCCTGTCGAGTTAATTCGCGCCTACCTCTTTCCCCCCCGCCCCCGCGCGTTTTTTTTTGTCGCTTTGCGCTACTCACGCAACGAGCCGCGGAAATGTTCTGAGGCCGTTTTTCCACCTCCCCTTTGGTCAACGAGTTTGGTCGTCCCCGTGGATGCAACCATCAGCAATATCGAAAGAGTGCCGAACGCCACGGCGAAAGGTCGCACCGATGTTGGGACACAGCCACTGAATCATTCTCCGTCCTCGTTTCGCCGCGTCACGAGCGGCAAATAGTTCCACGCGCCGCGATTTGTTCCTGGGTTTTGCCTTTTGTTCGATGCGCAATTTAAATCTTCATTTAATTCGGTGCTGAAGTTTCTAATAGCGCCCATTACTTCAGCGGTGCTTTTTTTTTCCACAGCCGCTGGACTTAAGCACTAGGTAATTCGATACCCAGAGGACATTTGGAACAGTTGAAGTTGCCAGGATTAATCCCATCTCAGCCTTTATTACTTTCCGAATTAATCCTCATCTGCCAATTGGAATTGCCTGCGTTTTGGCCTGATTTTTAAGTGCGCTCTTTTGTTTGCCAAAAGAAGTTGATGATATATGGTGCACGCGAGACGTGATGAGGATTGAACCAAAAGGAACCACTCCCCCTAGGTTCATTGTGCTGCTGTTATTATTTTGACTTTTGATTTAGTTTTTTGCCACGGGCGACTAATAATCTGGGTATTTGAGTTCCTCCAGGGCGTCGGGAGAGCATTAACATAATTGAGGGCTCGCAGACCTGGCTTTCAACAAATGATAGCTCAACGAAGTGGCTTGTCACGTGGAAATGTATAGCAGCAGCCAAATACTCTAAACGAGTGATGTTGTTTTAAATGCGGAGGGAAAAACCGGAGGGCCCGGAGTAAAAATCCACGTGGACCACGAAAAAAAGGGAGAGAGACACGCAAACTCAAAATATTCAGCAGCAGGCATCGTCAGAATCGGGATCGGGATCGAACCCACGAACTCCTGCACACCAGGCGAGGGAACGAACATCTCGCCACCGTGGCGCCCCACGGCATCGAGATATGAAACCGGAGGCCCACACTTGGGGTCCGTTGGTCTCTCTCAAGGGAGACCCGGCCTCGAGTCCACAGCGGGAGGGAATCCGTATCACGCAACACACGCGCACACACACCGATCTCACGGGCACTCCCTCGTCAGCCGCTTTATTTTCGACGATTGTGAGCGCTTTTCGAAAGGCGCGGGCAATCACGTTCGGATTCCTGATGGGGAGCATTTGTAACGATGTCTCCAGGATTGCTTGAAGGGAGGATGTGTCTGCGGATGTGAGATCACCGCGGTGGTAAAGGCAGTTGAATTAGCACTGGGATAAGTTCATTGTTTCACTTCGTCTGCATGTGGCTGATGCTGATGCAGAAGGCGGAATTTTGTATAACTCGGAAGCAGCCGAGCAGTGCATCGCCGTGACGATGCCTCCTCTGCTGGTCGTGAATCGAGCGTTGAGTCGGGGGCAGCTTTGAGATGTCATCTCCCTCGCCACGTGCGCAGGAGGCCGTGGGTTCGATTCTGTTTTCTAGCTCCTCCCCTTTTGCCCCACACATTATTTTGCTGGAACCACTTTCTCCTGGCGAGCCAGGAGTACGCCCCTCCCCCCCACCAGGTCACAAACGGGAAGGGAGTTCCACGCAACATCCGTGCGCGATCCGCCATCCCTCGCTAACCCCCGCACGTGCTGGCAGAGTTAGACTGCCGGGTCACGTGTGCGGCCACCGCTGCCCGGCAAAATCACGGCGGCGCCCGTAGAACAGAAATCATTCCGCTCGTCCGATCGACCTCGTAATTCACCTCTGCGTGATTTTTTTTACGTTTATTTATTTAATGATTACACTTTTTAAAACATCTTCACCCTGGTGCAGGCGTCAGGATTGGTATCGAACACACCCACCAGAGCAAAACAACAATGGACGACTTACCTCACATTGTGCGTGCAAACAAGGCCGCGGATTGGTGCCCCTAATCCGTGAGAGACCACGTGGGGTGGATGCAGGGAGCAAGGGGACGTGGGGAGAGAGAAGCCTGGAAGGGGATTGGCTGGAGACTTGAGAATTTTAAGGGTTTTGGAGGAAAAATGGCGGGAAACGAAGGGCTTCGACTGACAGGAGGGCGGCTGAGAATGGTTGGGGAAGGGCGGGCGTGGATTGGCCCCTGAAAGTCAAGTGAGGGATGTAAATAGGTGGAAGCGCGAGGGGAGGGCACGCTTGGAGAGAAGATTTGGGCCGCGCTTGAGGGGAGTGTTCGCGTTCACGACGAAGGCTCGCGTGCCTGTCGTCATTCACGCCGGGGGGAAAGATCCTCGGTGGCTTTGCCGCGATAAGTCGACATATGTTCTTAGGTTTTATCGGTAAAGTCACGTAGGTAAAAAATCAAAATTAATAAAAGTAAAATAAAAATAAAATACTTTTATTAATTTAGATTTTTTTTTTACCTACGTGACTTTACCGAAAAAAACTAAGAATATGAATACTTGCAGTCACGAAAGCTTCAAATCTAGAATCGACATATGTTGTCGTTGTTGGTTTTTCTTGTCACCCCTCCCCCCCCAATGATGCCGTGCGCCGTTAGCGTGATTAACACTTTTTTACGGTTGCTAATTGGGAGCGGTAGCGGAAAACATTGGGCATCCGTCGGACTCGTTGTGTGTGCTGGCCTCTTAACAGCTGATCAGGATACATTTGGTCTCTGGGCCTCGAATCAAAGTGAGCTTGCAAAGTACGCTGGATACATCTCCACCGTTGCCGTAAGGCTCGCACCGCTCAACGTCGCACAGCTGTTCCGAGCCCCCCTTCGCAATCTGTCGACGTGTGTGTGTGTGTGTTTGTGCCCAGACGTATGGACACGTGCGTGTCTACGTCACAAGGGTGCGTCTTTGTGTAGCGTTGCGGTCAGCGTGCTGCGCTACGAAACCCAACGACCCGAGTTCGATTCGCGCTCACGGCCAACACGGGTGACGATTGTCTGAACCGGTCCCTCCCTAGGCCGACTCAGCCTTAAATGACTACCTGGTGCGGTGCGTAAACATTGCCAAAGGCGGCCGGGCGTGGTGTTGGACACCCACCCCCTCGTGTGCCGTGCCGGCCTTCATAGGAGCTACTCACTAACAGCACTTGCCCCAGCAGTCTATTTCAGGCTACACGGGGGATATTTGTATTCGTATTGTGTTTAGTGAAGAGGCTAGCGTGCTGCTCTACGAACCCGGCGGCACAACCTTTGACTCCTGCTGAAGGCCTACGCCAGTGACGATTATTATCCGAACTCAAAGTTCAAAGTTTCATTTATTAGGTGTAGCCCTGTGAGCCATTCGGCTCTTGAATCGGGTGCAACCGCAACAAACAAAAAACATGAACAATAAAACATCTTAAAGTGAATACGTGACTAAGTGCAAACAGAAAATCCAAGCAAAGACAGCAAAATATTGCAGAAAAATCACCGTACACCAACCCTGTGCAAATATCCCAGTGGGATGCAAGTCAAACAACCACAACCACAAGACAACTTAGATTAAGGCCATCAGTCTAACTCTGTACTACAACAAACAAACATGGCCAAACCAAAAAACGTTTCGAAAATCACCAAAATAAAGCCATAAAAGCAATAGGAACTGTGACCGAATTTTCACAATAAACAACGTAAACTGGTCCTGGGCCTTCCCTAGGTCGACTCGTCATCAAACGAGTTCCCCGGTGCGGTGGTCCAGTAAACCTCGCCACCGGGGAGAGAAAGGCGGCCGAGGCATGGCGCTCGCCACACCGCCCCCGCCCCCCCCGGCACATGTTCCACCACTCACCCCCCCAAACAGTCAGCTGGGAGGGCTTCACACGAGTGATTCCTCGTCTCTTCGCAGCGTCGCCGACGGACGCGGAGGCCTTTGTGGACGCGCACGTCCTCGACAAGGTGCTGGTGAGCGGCGGCGTCGTGCGCGGCGTCAACAACCAGCAGAAGTCCCTGCTGGGACTCAAGCTCGACATCAACCAGGTGAGGGGGGGCGGGGCGGGCGGTGGGGTGGAGGGATGGAAGGAGGGAGGGAGGGAGGGAGGAATGGGGGATGGAGGGATGGTGGATGGAGGGAGGGAGGGATGGAGGCAGGGATGGAGGGATGGAGGGAGGGATGGAGAGATGGAGGGAGAGATGGAGGGAGCGAGGCGGCAGCTCAGTTCGGGACCCGCCTCAGCCCACCGGCAGAGCCCTGCAGCTGCAAAGGGGAAGGCGTCACGCGTGACGGAACCCCTTCCCCCCCCCCATCGTGGGAGACGCCAGAGATGGATTAATCAATAAGCAGTTAATCTACCATTGTCTAATTTATGAAGTCTATAAAGGGGTGGGGAAATTACGTCTCGGTGCGTCCGGGGCGTCTCCCTGTGTGTGTATGCCAAGCACCCAGGTTCAATTCCTGCACGTGTACACGTCCCGATACCAAGCCCCGTATACCAAGTCCCGATATCAAGTGGAAATTCTTATCGGGACTTGGCTTGCAGCATCCCCCCCTAAATCTCGATTGAAAACCGCATTTCTTCAGAACTACTTTTTGTCTTGATTTGGTTCTTTCGGTAAAGTCACGTGGTTTCTCTCTCTCTCCCCCGTTGCTCCTCCCCCTTCTCTTTCCTATATAACCTCGTGCCTCGGCAGTTCTCTCGCCCACTTCAGCAATTGTAAATGTTGTGGTTTCACGCTTCGACACACCGGTGGGCTAAATGAAGCAGTGAACTATTTGTCTTTTGTCAACGTGACATGTTTTACTGATTGGCCGTGTCGGGTGGTGGAGGGTTACGACACATTTATAAATAACGCGATCTAAACCCGAAAACGTTGATTACGAATTAACTGGTATGTGTCTAGGTGTGACTGCAAAGTTTAGCCCTGTAGCTAAAACGGATTTCAGACCATCGGAAATATAAATGTTACTGCGATTAATTACGACTTTGTTAACGTCTAGCTTTTTGGTGTGTGGGTCTGGTCTTTTGTTGGAGAGGAGGTTAAATTTGGAAATCAAGTTGTCCTTACATTTGGTCGACGTAGTGGCAGGCGAAGAGGCAGTCATATTGTCTACATGTTCCCAATCCGATGTGGACATTGTTGCCGTCAAAGATAAGTGTGATTTGTAGAGTGTCTTGTTTAACTGATATAGTTCGGTGCGTATAAGTCTGATTTTCTCTGAGATAAGAACTAAGCTAGTTCTAGACAGAATGCCCAAAGACAATGCACTATCAGAGTAATGAGAGCTCGGGGTGAGCATCTACATCATGGGACCTCCTTTGCCAGCACCAAAATATGATAATAAGTTTTTCCCTTTTTTCTGGCAACAAAATTGTCTTTGTGTTGTTCGCCTTTTGGCGTCCTCTGGTCTAACACCGTTTGAGACGAGGCTCAAAAGAAAGCTGTCTCAGGTGTGGACCAATCAGTTTCAAGGACAATATTATGAGAGTAGGTTTTTTGTTTGAATTCTGACCACAATCATATTTTGGTACCAGCAAAGGAGGTCCCATGATACATATATATTTTTTAAAGTGATGTGTTTACCTTGCCTATACTTCGCACTCCTATCGTGCCTTTGCATTATTTGTTGTAACCTCGTGAGCCCGTGCCCCTCTACTGAACACCTCTATAAAAAGAGCTTCACAGCTCATGGGATTCCTCCTCCAGTGCCAACACAAGCACCACCGATCCCGACTTTGGACGAGCCAGGCTGACCCATTTCGGTGCCCGCCCGAGCGCGCCGCCGAGGGTCGTTGTCTGACGTCGGCGTTGTCTTTGCAGAAAAACGGAGAGGTCTTCGTCGACGGGCAGAAGATCCTCGACGCCGACAAGATGACGACCAACGGCGTCATTCACAAGCTGGACGTGCTGCTGCCCTCCGGTGAGTCGCGCCGCTGCGGTGCCACGCGGTCCGGGAACGCTGGCGTGCCGTGCGTGTCTTATGGATCAACTGAGTTGATCTTCCCCCCCACAAAGTGGTACTCGTTTTATCGACCCCCGAGACATGATGAGTTGGGTCAACCTCCCAAGCAGTTAATCTGTAAGGCAACCACTGTTGATCTTCCCCCCACAAAGTGGTACTCGTTTTATCGACCCCCTGAGGCATGATGAGTTGGGTCAACCTCCCAAGCAGTTAATCTGTAAGGCAACCACTGTTGATCTTCCCCCCCACAAAGTGGTACTCGTTTTATCGACCCCCCGAGGCATGATGAGTTGGGTCAACCTCCCAAGCAGTTGATCCGTAAGGCAACCACTGTTGACCTTCCCCCCTACAAAGTGGTACTCGTTTTATCGACCCCCGAGACATGATGAGTTGGGTCAACCTCCCAAGCAGTTGATCCGTAAGGCAACCACTGTTGATCTTCCCCGCACAAAGTGGTACTCGTTTTATCGACCCCCGAGACATGATGAGATGGGTCAACCTCCCAAGCAGTTGATCCGTAAGGCAACCACTGTTGATCTTCCCCGCACAAAGTGGTACTCGTTTTATCGACCCCCGAGGCATGATGAGTTGGGTCAACCTCCCAAGCAGTTGATCCGTAAGGCAACCACTGTTGATCTTCCCCGCACAAAGTGGTACTCGTTTTATCGACCCCCTGAGGCATGATGAGTTGGGTTAACCTCCCAAGCAGTTGATCCGTAAGGCAACCACTCTTGATCTTCCCCGCACAAAGTGGTACTCGTTTTATCGACCCCCGAGACATGATGAGTTGTGTCAACCGCCAAACCTGGAACTGAACTCGCAACCTTTCCCAGTGCAAGCCGCTCGCTCGCTCTTCAAGCATACAAAATGAGACCATACATATTTTATTTCTATATATGCGCACATGTACACACATGTATAATTGGCATTCTGTGCTCTGATCAATGATACCCATGAATGATTCTATCCATTGACATGATTATTAGAAGCTGGAATCTGAACCTTCACTGCTATCCAAACCTTGGGGCTTCCCCTGGGCAACTTGGCCATAATTGAGAAATGCATTGCAGCGTACGATCATCATCATCATCATCATCCCTCGTGTTGGCAACACCCCTCGTCCCCTGCCACCGCCACCACCACCGCTGTGCCGCTCTTAATAGGTGCTCACCAACAGGCGTTCTACAGGAGTCTTTGGGGGATGCCACTGATTAGTTTTGTGTTGGCCTGTGATGAATGCGTGGGTGGTAATGACAATACGAGTCCTCGGAGTGCCGTTGAGCGCTTGCAACACTCCTTAAGTCTCTGCCACGGCTCTCTCTTGTGCCTGCTGCCTACATTCGGCGCGTGGTGACGCACGCGTTGGGATAGTACGCCGTGGATGCCAAACGCTGCACGTGCCGTGCAGGTTGGTCCAGATATCTTGTTTCCCCGCCCCCCCCCCCCCCCCCCCCCAGAAATTAAATTGACCCCAATTTATATTTTCCTCCTTTCGCATGTTTACCGTAATCATTTCTATTTTAAATACAATAGGAATGAGATACATCTGGACCACCGTGTAGACCAGGGGTGGGGAACGTCCGGCCGTACTAGGCCCGTGAAATCATTTGGTGTGGCCCTGCCAAGGCAACCGCAGGCGGGACTCGAAATTAAACAAATCTTGGAGCAAACCTGGAAAAGCAGTTGCGAGCAGCAGCAACATCATCAACACCAGCTAACATCACCACGCCTCGCCAAAGAGAAGCAGTTCCAGCCATCGTATTAAGGGCGAGTTAATTAAATGTTTGACTAAATATAACGGGCTAATTTTTAAGTTGATGATTTTTTTATGGCCCGCGAATTATGTTATAAATATCCAAATGGCCCTTGGCAGAAGAAAGAGTCCCCACCCCTGGTGTAGACCGTGTGTGTGTGTGTGGGTGTCGCAGCCTGTATTTGGAACGGTGGCGCAGCGGTTAGCGGCACTGCGCTACGAACCCGCCGGCCCGAGTTCGATTCCCGCTTGACAGCCACCGACACCGGTCCTGGACCTCCCCCTAGGTCGACTCGGCCTCAAATTAGGTTTCTGGTGCGGCCGGGCGTGGCGCTGGCCACCCACCCCGTCGTGTGCCGTTCGGGCCTTCATAGGTGCTCGCTATCAGCACTTGCCCCAACAATCTGTTAAGGCTTTACGGGGGGGCCTTCGTCTTTGCGTGTACGTGCGTATGTTGAACTTCTTTCGCACCATATGTAGCCGACCGTGGTGATCGTGGTGCAGGGATGTATGTCTGTATCATCATGGGACCTCCCTTGCCGGTATCAAAATATAAGAAGTAGCTGCTCACCACGAGCTCTCGAAGTCCTGGTAGTGGCATTGCCCTTGTGCTGTTCGCCTTTTGGCGTCGTCCTCTGATCTCACAATTGTTTGAGACTAGGCTCTAGATCAGGGGTCGCCAATCCCCGGGCCCCGGACCGATACCGGTCCGTGGCCTGTTAGCAACAGCGCCGCACGGCACGAGGTGAGAGCGGTGAGTCCGTGCGTGGCCCGCCCCCATTGTTTTATTTACCACTTCCTTTTGCCCACACTGCTCACAGTCACAGTTTTGGTGAGCCCACAAGCTGACCCTGGGCAAAATGAGTAAAAAAACAAACGTCGCTGTAAAGCTTCTTTGAAAAGGGGGAAAGATCCAATGATGCCCCCCCCCCTCATCCCGGTCCGTGAAAAAATTGTCTTCCACGAAACAGGTCCATGCTCTAAAGAAAGCTGTCTCTGGTGTGGAGCACTCAGTTTCAAAGACAATGCATCATCATGCATTACCCGCGCATGTTTTTTGTTCGCATGTTCACCACAAGTATATGCGGTTAATGCAGACAGGATTCCTTGAAAAAGGTTTCTGCTTGGTGTTTGAACATCACAACACGTCTGTTTTATTGCCAGACAGCGTAAAACATATTCTTACGTGTATGTGTGTATGTCTGCAATGCACCGACGTACGTTCTACAGACAGAAATGAGGAACACGTGTATGTGAGAACGGAGAGACGTAATTTTGACTGTCAAGAAAAGTCAGTGGGCTCGGGAAAGAAACGGCGCTGCTGGAAGGAATGACGGCTCATGGGCGAACAGAGCGAGCATGACGGATTGTTGCATCGCCTGGCTTGCGATGGATTGTACGCGCGTTGAACTTTTTTCGCACCGTACGTAGCCGACCGCGCTCATCGGAGGCAGTTGACCATCGAACAAAGGCGGCGGTCACCGCGTCGTCGCGCGGCGCTT